>CAUYPK010023007.1:0-19174 GCA_963574355.1 Loris lydekkerianus
TGATTGCACTAATGTACACAGCTATGATTTAACAATTAAAAAAAAAAGAATGGAAGAAAAAGTATCCAATGTACTCAGCCCTACTATGAAACTAATTTATGGCTTTCACATGAAGGCTATAACCCAGTTATAACCTAAGACTAGGGGGAAAGGGAGAGAACGGGGAAGGAGGGGATAGGATGGGGGGAGGTAAGGTGATTGGTGGGACTACACCTGCAGTGCGTCTTACAAGGGTACATGTGAAACTTAGTAAATGTAGAATATAAATGTCTTAACACAATAACTAAGAAAATGCCAGGAAGGCTATGTTATCCAGTGTAATGAAAATGTGTCAAACGGTCTATAAAACCAGTGTATGGTGCCCTATTATCACATTAATGTACACATCTATGATTTAACAATTAAAAAAAGAATTAAAAAAGTGAAAAAAAAAGAAGGAAAGAAACCACAGAGTCTTGATAAGCATGTGGACCTTCCATGAAAGACCATTGAGAAGGTGTGAACTCCAATACAGATTTAAGGTAATGAAATGATCATTAGCCTTAAGGTTGTTGTAGGTCACCTTCCCTACTCTATTGTACCTATGCTGCTTGGCTCATGGGCTAGAAAGTCCTCTGCATCCTCTTGCAGTTGGCACACTAAATTTTGATTGGTAGATGGGTAGGGCACTGCTTCCTCCCCAGGTGTGGGCAATCGCTGGTGAAAAGACTGATGTAAAGCAGCACCAAGATCAACACAAAAAGAGAACCTTTTCTCCTTTTTTCCCTAGGAGAGCTGGAATCTTATCTACCCAACAGAGGTCATTGATAATCTCAAATTAAAACCTGTCAAAGCACAATACAAAATGGACTTAACACATATGCTTATTCTACAGATGATATGCAAATAAGTAAGAAAAAAATACCAAAAGTTTATTTCTTATTTGAAATAAAGACTGAGAAATGAGAACTGAATTTAGAAAACTAAAATTGGAAATTTACCAAGAGTGTAAATAAGCAAATCTCACTTCCCATTGCCACAAACTGCTCTGGGAGAAAAAAGCAAAGATCCTAAAAGATTTATTGTAAATAACTGTGTCCTCACATCAGTCAAAAGTCACTGCAACCTGCCTGCTTCACCTAATCCTGAATTGTGAAGGCCCATCCCTAAACCACCCACACTGTAAACCTAATTTTAGTCCTAGACTGATTTAAAAAAAAAAAAAAAAAAAAAGAGTTTTTCAAGATGCCCATAAGACTCTGCTCTTAGATCTCTCCCTTGTTTGGCAATAAACATGAATAAAACAACTTATTTGTTTGACACAGCTTTTCACAGTGATCTTTAAGAGGTCTGCAATACTTATTACCCTTCTTTCTTCTTGGGCTTTTTTCTTTTCCTTTTTTTTTTTTTTTTTTTTCATATCTTTGCTGGGCTTTTTACATTGAGGATTAAAATAAAATTAGAGCAACAATAGCTTGCTGTTGTGCAAACTATTTTCATCTACAAAAGGCTCCAGCTACCGTCCTAGTGGGCAGGAGGATGTTGGCCTTGTGTATCTTTCTTCTCCACCTCTCTGCCTAGCATCTGCCCAGAGCTGTGAAACATACACAAGCCGTTCAAACTTTCCATGACCCACCTCCTTAATGTCAGAACCTTGCAGTTTTTCTTCTTTTCCTTTGTAGTGTTTCTTGATCCTAGAAAAATTGTATCATACTGAGAAAAGCTTAAGTAACCAAAGTTTAAGACAAGTTCTACCCTAAAGTTTCATTGCTATGTAGACTTCACATCTCAGTACCTCCATCTCAGTACGTCCATTTGGACAACAATACTTGTGAAGTGGAAAATGAACACATGTCATAAATCCAGGTCACATGTCACATGTGCACAGGTTCAGAAAAGTACTACTAAATATACACACAAAAAGCACCAATTTTAATATTATTCAAAACCTTGACTTGTGTGTCTTAAAAACTAGAAAGATATTTCAGTACCTAATCTACAGAAAGGCTCATTTAAATCTTTACTTCTTCGTACATCACAGCTGTGCCAAGGGCTGTCTCTGGAACTTCTTCTACCCCTAGCACACCTCACTATCAGTTTTCTTCCTCTTCTCCTCTCTGTAGAGTCCTTCATTATGTAAAGTGGTTTGAGCATGGCTGTGTTCAAAAACACTTTATCTGTGGACCCTGAAATTGGAAATTCATGTAGTTCTCACTTATTACAAAATGTTCTTCTTTTATATTTTTCCCCCACCATTAAAAAATGCAAGAATCATTCCTAGCCCATGAGCCACACAAAAACAGGCATTTGGCACTAGTTTTCCAACCGTTGACCTAAAGCTTTCATTGGCCAAAAGGACATGTTTGGTGCTGATCCTGCATCTACTAGGTTCTGGTCTCACACTTATTCTCTGACCATTCTTGCTTCTGTATCTCCGCTTTCCTCAGGGTGGGGCTTTCTCTTCACAGTCCCTTTATCTACAGCCGAGACATAACCCTCTTTGGACAACCAGCTCCTGGCTGCTGAAACTGAAGCAGCATGTGTTATGTCAGGGGAAGAAGGCAGCACCTGTGAGTGAACAAGGTAAGTGTAGCCTAGAGAAACAAACTGGGAGCCCAGGAAGGTCCCATATAAACTGCGTTAGAATCTATTAGCGAGATGAATAGTAACAGGGACAAGTAATTCCCACTTCCTGCTGCAGAACAAAAGGAGAAAGACTTCTATGGACTACACTAAAACACAGAGGGTCAATAAATGCCTGCCTTTGTTTAATTGCATCCCAGTGACACGACAGCCAGAAAGTACTTAGACCAAGCCCCACCTGAGGAATTGGAATGCTTGACTCTCAACTCAGGTCCCAGAACTGAGGGAATAGGCCTAGATGGGAAGAGGGAGCCAGCCAAACCCTCCACCCTCCCTGTCCTGGTCTGAGAGCCACAAATGCACTGGTGTCCCGTCACTGCTCTCATCTGGGTCTTCCACCTTTAAGGCTCAATGTTGCCTTTACTTACCAGCAGGGGTCCTAGTGTCCCCCATGCCTCTATGACTAGGACAAGTAAGTGCTTTTCGCATTCCAGGGTGATGGGAATATCTTCCACATGTCAGGGGACTGCACTCTGAAGATTATGCTGAATTTCGGGGAACAGTTGTGGATGGAGCTGCAACCAGAACAATTCCAGGAGGGCCTCTTTCTGACTGTGGCCAAGTCTGCCTGTAGCACTTGGTATCCATGTAATCCATGGTAAATTCCCCTTCCTGCAGCAGCGAACAAAGTCAGGAGACACTGGAGCCAGAGCACGGACAGGGCTTCCCTGCCCAGAACCCAGGAATGGAAGACGAGAAGGTTCAGCACCCAGCAGGTGGGTGTGTGCCTCTCATCTAGTGGTAGTAGCAGTAAGTCCTTGGCTCAGCCACTTTCAGCATGGCCACACCAAAGCGCAATACAGGGGAGGAGCCACCGGAGGCGATGCTACCCACAATGATGGCTTCCTGGAGGGTACAAATGCCCCACTTGCAAAGTGGGATCAGGATTCCTTTGAACCAGGATCCAGGCTTGAACGGGGCTTTCTTGAGTGTCGTGTAGAAGTGGAAGTTGAGTTGTTTGTGTTTAGCAGTGTTATCTTGTACTCAGGGGAGCAGGACAAGTTTGTAGAAGCCTGGGTCATTCATTCTTTCAGTTTACAGCAAAAATCCTAGTGGGGGCTTGGTACATGGCAGCTGCAGTTCAGACCTCCGAATCTGGGACTAAGGATTTAATCCCAGCTGTAGAGTAGAGATGATCAAAAATGCCTTGGGCAGTTTCCCATTAAGGTACTTAGGTAACACTTCCTGGATGCCCATGTAGACCTCCAGGACCCAGGTATGGGGAAGCTCCTACACCTCTGGCATTAACCTCTGAACCTCTGCTTGTCAGGCAGCTTCTCCATGATGACGTCAGCCAAGGTGCACCTGGCAGGAGGGTTCTTGCTTCTGAGCAGCTCAATGGCACACATCCACAGGGTCCATCACCACCTCATCCTGGTGCTTCTGTCATTGTGGCTGTCTTGTCCAGGGTGGGTCACTCCTCGTCCTTGTCATCTGATCCCTGCTGCAGCACTCCTGGACCCAGCTGCACAGTATGTTCCCACAGTGCAGCCTCTCGGGCCTGTCCCAATCTCATGCTCAGCCTCGGGCTCTTCCTACCACTACTGTGCTCTCTGAGAAATTCATCGGCCTGGCAGGGGCCCCACATACTATTCTTTCTCTTCTGGGGATCTGAGATTCTGCAGCTTTTCCCAGGTCCCTAGGCACACTTCATCCCTGGCCAGGATCTGCTTGGCCAGTGATACATGTTTTTCCTGAACTCTGGTCCCAAAGCCCAATTTGAATTTGTGTATTTTTCTTGAAAAAATTGCTGAGAAGGTTCATATGTGGGAACATAGTAATGACTAAAATTGATTTATGTGGAGTGTTTAATGTGCAGCAGAATCACCTCGGGGAAGGAGTGCCTCTTAAAATACTGATTGGTGAGCTCCATCCCAGAGTTTCTGATTCAGGAAGGCTGGAATGGCTGAAGAATTTGCCTTGCTAGCAGGTTCCAGGTGATGCTGATGGGTCCAGGGAGCACTCTTGGAGAATTGCTAGTATGGGTCATTTTAGCTTCTCTGGTTGAGTCCTCCTTTTTACCTTCTGTCCTTTTGTGTGCTTTTTGTTTGTTTTGTAGCGAGAATGTCTGGCTATGTTGCATAGGCTGGTCTCCAAGTCCTGGCCTCAAGCAATTCTCCTGCTTTGGCCTCCCAAAGTGTTTGGATTATAGACATCAGCCACAGTGCCAGGCCTCCATCTCCATAATTCTATCTCCCACTTTCCATTCTTCCAGTTCTCTGACATTTAAGTTCACAAACTCATCCTAGAAAAAGGGCTACATACCTCATGGCTGAATATCAGTACGGTCATCTTTGAAGTACTTCCCTTGGCCATCTGGTGACCATAATGATATTCAGCAATTTTATATGTAGCACTTTTTCTAGGATGAGTTTGAGAACTTAATTGTTTAGCCTTGTAACTTATTTAAGTCAGTTTGAGCTGCCATAACAAAATATCATTGACTGAGTGGTTTAAACAACAGGTATTTATTTCACACAGTTCTGGAGGCTGGGAAGTCCAAGATTGAGATTCTGCCCTGTTCATACCCCCAGTGCAGACTTTCCAGGTTTGAAGACTGCCTGCATTTTTGCTGTGTTCTCATGTGGCAGAGAGAGAAAGAGAAAGCTTAGGTCTCTCTTCTTATTATAATAAAACCCCTAATTCCATCATGGAAGCCCCACCCTTATGACCTCATATAAACCTAATTACCTCCCAAAGGCCCCACCATCAAATACTATCATAGTGAGAAGCAAAGCTTCCACATGTGAATTCAGGGAAACACAAGCATTCCATTCATGAGAATAATTAACTCTTCTGAGATGATAAAGACTGGTTCCTTCCTTGTGGGCAGATGAATAGGGGAAACATTAAGTAGTCTCATTAATAATGATTGAACTGTGACTTGTATAAAATATGCAACACCCTGGAAGAATCTCAAAAGGAAAAAAGTCAAATACAAAAGATCACATACTGTGTGATTCTAATTATATGAAATGTTAGAAATAACAAAAGTATAGTGCCAGAAAACAGGTTAATGGTTGCTTGATGCTGGAGGCCTGGGGAAGAAAACGACTATAAAGGGCCACAAGGGAACTTTTTAGAGTAATAGAAATGTCCTAAATCTTGATTGTGCTAGTGATTACATAGATGTATCCAATTGTCAAAACTCATGAAATTATATACTTAAAAATAAGTAAATTTCATCATATGTAAATTACATCTTAGTAAATCAGGGGGAGTAAATAATATACTTTAAATATATATTATCTATTTATATATTATTTTATATTCATAAAATATTAAAATGTCTCCCAAACTGAAAAGATTCCATTTAAATTAAATTTACAGGGGGAAGAGGCAAGATGGCTGGCTGAAACCAGCTTTCAGCAGAGGCTTCCCTCCAGAGGGAGAAATATTGGCCAGAAACAACCCAATAAAGTGGAAGATTGGGAGCTGAGCTGAGAGAGAGGATCAATAGGTTCGCATCACCCCTGCTGAGGCAAGCTGGGACTCCAAGGAAACAAATATCAGGTACAAAACCCATCCCAAAGAGCAAGGAAATCCTTCCCCCAACCCCCACATGACAGCAGCTTGAGGAGAGCAGTGAACAAAGGACCTTTAGTTTCACCAAAAGAGAGAGAACACTGAGGGCCAGGACTCTTCTCCACAGAAAAATACTGCTGCAAGCCCAGGCAGTCTGTTGCCTGGGCCAAAAGTTGATCTAATATTCTCCTTACCTTCCTGAACTCCGAATCCACCCCTCCCCTGTCTCCTGGCAGTCTGGAAGACTACCCCCTGCAATATCCGGAGTGTTTGGCAGATTTTTGCTAGGGCGGGGCATCTTATAAACTGTGGGACAGTTGTGCTGAAACTGTAACTTTAATAGACATGGGGAGTCACAAGGGGAGAGAGACTTGCCCCATGTTGGAAAGAGCATAGTACAGACACATGCCACTAAACACCCAGCACCAGCAGGCACTGCCAGCACCCCACCTTCTTCTGCTACCCACAGAGCATGCCCACTAGCTCCCCACCAAGTTCCTGAAGCCCTCAGCTGGTGGTCAGTGGCTCCGCCCTCTGGCTTCCAGCCTGGTTCCTGCAATTCGAGGCCTGCAGTAGGTGGCTCCACCCTCCAGATCCCCACCCAGTTCCTGCGACACTTGTGGGCAGTGGCAACACCCTATAGCTCCCCACCTGGCTCCTGGGACCTGCACACAGCAGTACCCTAGACAGATGGCACCACTCCAGACAGTGGCAGCACCACCCCTGACAATGGTGGCAGCTCCACAGTCCCTCCCACTGGGGTCAAATTTGGGAGAGAAACATCCCCTGTGGAAGGTGGGGGGTGTGGGGACCTGACCTGCAGGGGTTCCAGAGGTGGAATGTGACCAAGGCAGAGGCGTGGTCTCTGAGGGAGAGAACCACACTTCTCCATGGTAACCCCTGGCTGGGCACAGATGCAGATGGAACACTCCCCAGTTTCCAATCATTACCAGAGGGAATCAGGCCTACCTGAACAAGTCCTGCCTGCAGGTTGCACAATGAGACAGCCTAGTCAGGGAGACATTGTCTCCTCTTTGACATAGGTGCAAATCCCTGGTGTACTTGAGTATTAGAGAGAGCTGGGCTGCAGCCCTATGGGGTAACAAGTGACTTGGGCTGACAGTGATGCAAACTCAGAAAAGAGGCACAGCTACCCCAGAATAATTATTTTGCTCAGCGGGCCTTTCTGACTCCATGGACCACTGGAGTGAGTCACACTTGAGCTGACAATGGACCCCTGCTGTCCAGTTGCTGGAGAACTTTTGAACTCTATCACTTGATCTGTGTTTGTGCTGACTGGGACAATTGGTTTTGAACTCTTGATCTGGGCCAATCATCTGGGGACTCCCCCAAAGTTGTACACTGGTTGTGTTGTAGAGGGAGGGTCTGAATCTCCTCTCCCAGTTATTGCCAGTGGGAAACAAGGTGTCTTAATTGCTTGTATTCCTCCACAGCTGTGATTTCAATCCAAAGTCACTGATCCACTAGGATTGGTCAGAGTCTAGCTAAATACAAGACAGACCCACCTACCCCCATCATACCATGCAGGTACCCAGAGTCTCAGGCTGTAGTACTGAACAGGACCTTGGTAAAGCTGTAGGGGAAAAGCCGCAGTCACCATTCTCAGCACTATGATAAAGGTCCCATTAATTACATCTCCAGGAGCCCTCAATTTAATTCCACCTTACCAGCCTCTCTAAATAAATGGTGAAAAATAACCAAGGGGCAGAATCAGTGGAAAAAGTCAGGCAACATGAATAACCAGAATAGATCAACTCCCCCAAGGTATGACAAAGGAGATGCAACAGAAGATCCTATTCATAAACAAAAGGCTGAGATGTGAGAAATTGACTTCAGAATTTGGATAGCAAATAAGATTAACAGAATTGAAGTAAAATTGGAATTAGAAGTTCAAGGAGTAATTTAAAAGTTGGCTCAAGAATTCAATGTATTCAAAGATAAAATCACCAAAGATTTTGACAACTTGATACAAGAAGTTGCATCCCTCAAAGATCTGAGAAAAACAGTAGAATCCCTCAGCAATAGAATGAAGCAGACAGAAGAAAGGATCTTGGACATTGAAGACAAGGCTTTTGAATGCTCCCAAATGCTCAAAGATGTAGAGAAATGCAGAGCAAAGATGGATTATTCCCTGAGAGAGTTGTGGAACCACTCCAAAAAAGCAAACATTCACCTTATTAGAATTCCTGAAGATGATGAGAATGATCTGAAAGGCAAAGATGCTCTACTCCAAGAGATTGTAGAGGAAAACATGGCAAGAGATACTGAAATTCAGAGAGCAGACAGTCTCAGAACCCCAGCACAACTCAACTCAAATAAAGCATTCCATAGACACAGTGTAATTAACTTTTCCAAAGTTAATATGAAAGAGAAAATCCTACAAGCAGCCAGATGTAATAAAATCATAACCTAAAAGGGAAGAATATCAGAATGACTGCTGATCTCTCTGCTGAAACTTTTCAAGCAAGAAGAGGGTGGTCATCAACCTTCACTCTCCTAAAACAAAACAACTTTCAGCCTAGGATCCTATATCCAGCTAACCTGAGATTCATTTATGATGGAAAAGTCAAATACTTTAATGACATTCACACATTGAACAAATTTGCCATAACTAAACCAGCACTTCAAGATATTCTCAGACCCATCCACCACAATGCTCTACCACCAAAGTCAACTCATTCAGAAATTATTGATCAAAACCCAACTTCCACAGTGGTGAAAGGATTAAAAATGTCCACTGGTCTTTCAAAAAACTTGATGCCCAAAATACTACAAGGCTTATCAATACTCTCAATTAATGTGAATGACTTTAATTGACCACTAAAGAGGCACAGGTTGGCTGACTGGATACAAAAACTCAAGCCAGACATATGCTACATACAAGAATCTCATCTTATCTTAAAGGATAAATAGACTCAGGGTGAAGGGATGGACAACTATAATCAAGGCAAATGGACAACAGAAAAAAGCAGGGGTTGCAATTTTATTTGCAGATACATTAGGCTTTAAACCAACAAAAGTAAGGAAAGACAAGAATAGTCACTTCATATTTGTTAACGGAAACATTCAACATGATGAGATATCAATTATTAACATTTATGCACCCAACCAATATGCTCCTCTATTTATAAGCAAGATCCTAACAGACATGAACAATTTAACATCTTCCAGCACCATAATAGTCAGAGATTTTAACACCCTTTTGGCAGTGTTAGTTAGATCCTCCAAGAAGAAACTAAGCAAAGAAATTCTGGACTTAAACATCACTATACAACAATTGAATTTAACAGACATCTACAGAACATTACATCCTAACAAAATTGAATACACATTCTTCTCATCAGCCCATGGAACATCCTCCAAAATTGATCACATCTTAGGTCACAAGGCTAATCTCAGCAAATTTAAAAGAATAGAAATTATTCTTTGTATTTTCTCAGATCATCACAGAATTAAAGTTGAACTCACCAATAACACGAATCTGCATACTCATACAAAGACATGGAAACTAAATAACCTTATGCTGAAAGATAGTTGGATCAAAGAGGAGATTAAGAAGGAAATTACCAATTTTTTGGAACAGAATGATAATGAATATATAAATTATCAGAACCTCTGGGATACCACAAAGGAAGTCCTAAGAGGGAAACTTATAGTGCTGCAAGCCTTCCTTAAGAGAACAGAAAGAGAGGAAGTCAACTTAATGGGACATCTCAGAAACTGGAAAAGGAAGAACATTCCAATCCCAAACCCAGAAGAAGAAAAGAAATAACCAAAATTAGAGCTGAATTAAATGAAATCAAAAACAAAAGAATTATTTAAAAGATCAATGAATCAGAAAGTTGGTTTTTTGAAAAGTTTAACAAAATTGATAAACCCTTGGCTAGCCTAACCAGAAATAGAAAATTTAAATCCCTAATTTCATCAATCAGAAATGGCAAAGGTGAAATAACAACAGAGACCTCAGAAATTCAAAAAATTCTTAATGAATACTACAAAAAACTCTATTCTCAGAAATATAAAAATCTGAAAGAAATTGACCAATACTTGGAAGCAAACCATCTTCCTAGACTTACCCAGAAAGGATTAGAAATGTTGAACAGATCTATATCACATACTAAAATACCATCAACTATATAAAATCTCCCCCCAAAAAAAGAGTCCCAGACCAGACGGCTTCATATAGGAATTCTACCAAACCTTTAAAGAGGAACTAGTACCTAAATTATATAACCTTTTCCAAAGCACTGAAAAGGAAGGAATACTTCTCAACACATTCTATGACACAAGTATCACCCTGATGCCCAAACCAGGAAAAGAACCAACAAGAAAAGAAAATTATAGACCAATAGGGCAGCACCTGTGGCCCAAAGGAGTAGGGCACTGGCCCCATATACCAGAGGTGGCGGGTTCAAACCCAGCCCTGGCCAAAACCTGCAAAAAAACAAAACAAACAAACAAAAAAAATTATAGACTAATATCTTTAATGAATATAGATGCAAAAATATTCAATAATATCCTAGCAAACAGAATTCAGCAATACATCAAGCAAATTATATACTATAACCAAGCTGGTTTTATCCCAGAGTCTCAAGGATGGTTCAATGTATGTAAATCTATAAACATAATACATCACATAAACAAAATAAAAAACAAAGACCATATGAGTCTCTCAATTGATGCAGAAAAAGCTTTTGATAATATCCAGCATCCTTTTATGATCAGAACACTTAAGAAAATAGGTATAGAAGGGACATTTCTTAAAATGATAGAGGCCATCTACAGCAAACCCACAATCAATATCATATAGAATGGAGATAAATTGAAATCATTTATGCTCAGATCAGGAACCAGGCAAGGTTGCCCACTGTCTCCACTGCTTTTTAACATTGTAATGGATGTCTTGGCCATTGCAATCAGGTAAGAGAAAGAGATCAAGGTGTTGCATGAGGGATCGTGGAGTGGCTGTCGTCACAGGTACAAACCCGCTACTGAAATGGTATGAAAGCAAGAAACGACTACAAGCTCATAGTGGCAAGTAGTGATATTCTTTATTTCCAGCCAGCTTAAATAGCCAGCTAGTCATGTACACAGTTATTCTATAATCACACAATAACTTTATAAAACATATTGTAAAACTTGATTAACCTTTTCTTGGTGCCTGCTAATCTACTGATTGACTGACATACATTTCTCCATCACATGAAACATATGTCAGCTGCTTTGCTCATGAGCCAATAAGTCACAAGACCACTTTAAAGAAAGAGTACATTGTTCTTTTGGATCTCTAGAAACCTGTAATGATGTGGGAGACAGAAACTTATTATCTCGCTTAACCAGAGTCTGGAGGTCGTTCAGCTTATTGATTATATGATTTGCATGCATCAGCCTCTAGGCCGTATCTCTGGGAGTGGAGTTTTCTGCTCCAAAGCTCCCAGGATTAATAGCCACATAATTGTGTCACTGAGGTTTGGCTTTTACCTCCAAGTTTCAGGCTTAACAACTTTGTTTACCGAGGCAGCCAGGCCTGCAACGAAAACTTGGTCAGCAAGAAATCGAAACTGCTTTTCTCAGGCAGCTTGGGCATAGAGCATATAGGCTTTTAACCTATATCAAGGGTATACAAATAGGGTTAGAGGAGATCAAACTTTCACTCTTCACAGATGATATGATTGTATATCTGGAAAACCCCAGGGATGCAACTATAAAACTCTTACAAGTGATCAAGGAATACAGTAGCATCTCAGGTTACAAAATAAATACTCACAAATCTGTACCCTTTATACCAACAACAGTAAAGCTGAAAAAAAACTACTGTATTCCTTTTACAGTAGTGCCAAAAAGATGAAATATTTGGTAGTTTACCTAACAAAGGGCATGAAAGATCTCTAAAAAGAGAACTATGAAACTTTAAGAAAAGAAATAGCTGAAGATCTTAACACATGGAAAAACATACCATGCTCATGGCTGGAAAGAATCAACATTGTTAAAATGCTCATACTACCCAAAACAATGTACAATTTTAATGCAATCCCTATTAAAGCTCCACTATCATACTTCAAAGACCTTGAAAAAAATAATACTTCATTTTATATGGAATCAAAAAAAAACTCAAATAGCCAAGACATTACTCAGAAATAAAAACAAAGCAGGAGGAATCACCCTACCAGACCTCATATACTATAAATCAATAGTGATCAAAACTGCATGGTAGTGGCACAAAAACAGAGAGGTAGATGTATGGAACAGAATAGAGAACCAAGAGATGAACCCAGCTACTTAATGTTATTTGATCTTTGACAAGCCAATTAAAAACATTCAGTGGGGAAAATATTCCCTATTTAACAAATGGTGCTGGGTGAACTGGCTGGCAACCTGTAGAGGGCTGAAACTGGACTCACACCTTTCACCATTAACTAAGATAGACTCTCACTGGATTAAAGATTTAAACTTAAGACATGAAACTATAAAAATACTGTATATACTCGAGTGTAAGCCGACCCGAGTATAAGCTGACCCCCTTAATTTTACCCTAAAAACTGGGAAAACTTAGTGACTCGAGTATAAGCCAAAGTGGAAAATGCAGCAGCCACTGGTAAATTTCAAAAATAAAAATATATACCCAAAACAATTACAATAATTGAGGAATCAGTAGGTAAAATGCTTTTCAATATTTATTGCTAAAGAAAAACTATAAACTAGCAACAACAACTTTAAAACTTTCAATAAAGTGCAGAAAACTGCCCCCTCAAGCAGACCGCAGAACACGACTGGAGACTACGTGCATTTGATTAGGTGCGTGCACACTGAATCAAATAACATGTATGACCCGAGTATAAGCCAAGTTTCAGGTTTTTGGGCACAAATTATGTGCTGAAAAAACTTGGCTTATACTCGAGTATATACGGTACTAGAAGAAAGTGTAGGAAAAACCTTGAAGAAATCGGCCAGGGAGAATATTTTATGAAGAGGACCCCCCAGGCAATTGAAGCAACACCAAAAATACATTACTGGGATCTGATCAAACTAAAAAGCTTCTGCATAGCCAAGAACACAGTACGTAAAGCAAGCAAACAGCCCTCAGAATGGGAGAAGATATTTGCAGGTTATATCTCCAACAAAGGTTTAATAACCAGAATCCATAGAGAACTCAAATGTATTAGCAAGAAAAGGACAAGTAATGCCATCTCAGTGTGAACAACGGACTGAAGAGAAACTTCTCTGAAGAAGACATGTGCACGGCCTACAGACACATGAAAAAATGCTCCTCATCCTTAATCATCAGAGAAATGCAAATAAAAACCACTTTGAGATATCATCTAACTCCAATAAGATTAGCCCATATCACAAAATCCCAAGACCAGAGATGTTGGCATGGATGTGGAGAAAAGGGAACACTTCTACACTGGTGGTGGGAATGCAAATTAATACATTCCTTTTGGAAAGATGTTTGGAGAACACTTAGAGATCTAAAAATAGACCCACCATTCGATCCTGTAATTCCTCTCCTAGGCATATATCCAGAAGACCAAAAATCACTTTATAACAAACATTTTTACACCAGAATGTTTATTGCAGTCTAATTCATAATTGCTAAGTCATGGAAGAAGCCTAAGTGCCCATTGATCCATAAATGGATTAATAAATTGTGGTATATATACACCATGGAATATTATGCAGCCTTAAAAAAAGATGGAGACTCTACCTCTTTTATGTTTACTTAGATGGAGCTGGAACATATTCTTCTTAGTAAAGTATCTCAAGAATGGAAGAAAAAGTATCCAATGTACTCAGCCCTACTATGAAACCAATTTATAAACACCTCTACTTACATATGAATGCTATAACCCAACTACAGCCCAAGATGAAGGGGAAAGAGGAGGGGCCGGGGAGGGGAGGGGGGAGGATGGATGAAGGGAGGGTAATTGGTGGGACCACACCTATGGTGCATTTTACAAGGGTATATGTTAAATCTACTATGTGTAGAATATAAATGTCTTAACACAATAACTAAGAAAATGAGGTGAAGGCTATTTAACCAGTTTGATGAAAGTATTTCAAATTGTGTATAAAGCCAGCACATTGTACCCCATAATTGCATTAATGTACACAGCTATGATTTAATTTAAAAAATTAAAATAAATTAATTAATTAAATTTGTGAATTCCCCTCAATTTTAAAAAAATTATTTGATTTGTTTTGGTTTATCATTTGTCTTCATCCCACATACTAAAGGGGGCCTTCTCAGGCAACAAGGCACACAATTGTACCTGAATTGATGAAAGTTAGTAAAGTTCACTCCCATCTTCCTGTGTTGGGTTCAAAGAATGGGTTCACAATTGCATTTGTGAGCTAATGAACACTGGCTACATTTGCTTTCATTGAACATTGTTTACCTGATGAAGAAAGTGTAATTTAAGTTCAAGGAAGAAAATAATAGTGCAGTTTAGAGAAGAATCTTCACAAATCTCTCACTGTGGCAACACTTAGTGTGGTCTCTTCTTTTCCATCTCCCAGAGGAATAATTACACGAGTTCTGCTTTCTGCTCACCTGCCTCCTCATGTCAGATTTGGCATCTCTATTGCAAGATAATTGCTGCCTGGAATATTCAATTAGCTTTTAATTAAATATTGCTCATTAATATAACTGCAAGACAATAAAACATATGTCAGTTGATTAGCCAAAAATTCAAATATAAATTACATTCATTTTTATGCCAACACGCACTTTACCTAATGAGACATTTGTCACCCTGCTATAAAAAGATTGCATGTGATCTTATTTTCTCTTAGAGATTAATTTAAATGCCTACAAGCAAAGTTTTAAAATTACATACAACAAACCATTTTTTTACCTCCACATTAAATATTTTTTGGTTTTTTGTATTTTTTCAGTTACATACAGTAAAATTACATACAGTAAAAACCCTTTTTTAAGAGAAAGTGTTTGGATAATAGTTTAATACCCAATTAAAGCGGGCATCACATCATGTATCAAAATTTGTTATTAGTCATGCTAATATAATTAGCAAACAGATATTTTTATTTAACATATTTTTCTGATTATAAAAGTAACATACAGTTATATGAGAAACCTTTGAAAATACAGAGGCATAACCTATTCATACATTGATGTATTTTTTTCCAGTTCTCTTTTTCTAAGAAATTTTTTCCTATGTTTCTGATTCTGTTTTTAACAATTAAAATTATACATTTTAATATTTAATCTGTCTTATTTCATTTATGATTATATTGTGATCAGGTATTATGTTTCTATTTAAAAATGTTTTCTAAATCTATGAAGCTGCATAACAGTCCATCATATAGACTGGTCATAATTTTTAGACACTGAGATTTATTTTTCCCAAATATCCACTATTAGATGTAAAAGTAAGTATATATTAGTGTATAAGTCTTGACCACATCTCTGGTTATTTTCCTTAGGGCTCAATTTCAGAAATTAAATTATGAGCATAAGCACATATAAAATACTTTTAATTCCATGTGTGGAAACTTAAAAATAAATAAATAAAGTTTTAAAAAGGGAATTCTTGTGCTCTCAGTTTTTTCTGTCTTCACAGGACCTGGAGAAGCCCAGTGTAAATACTTCCAGGCCCTGTATAAACCCTGAACCTGACCCTCCCATAAGAAAGCAGGGTGATGGATGTGATTAGAGAACCAGAGAAAGTTGATACCTCTGGTTTCCAGTGAAGCAAATCCCATCGCTTGACCCAGCTCTTAATGTAAGACCACCAGGGCAGGTTGGTGCCTATCCTGGTACCACCAACACCCCAATGAAGAGTGACTACACTTGAAAGCCTGCAAGTGGGCTGGGGTGGGGAGTGACTATTGTTAAAACTTGTAAGTGAGCTTCAGGGGGAGGATGAGAAGTATGAAGTATCAGGCCCCAAGGTCCAGGATGGGAGGAGGAGAAGAGGCCTTACCAAGTTTTCTAATCAGCTTTATTTGATAGGTTTATACTTTAGAACACTCTGCACTCCCTGACTCAGTTTAGAATTCTGCTTCAACTACAAGAAGCCACATGGCAAATATTTCCTATCAGTAGGATTCAGTTAGCAAACTCTTCAGCAAATCTCCCATGCAAGGATATAATGCAAGAGCTAGGAGGGATAGAGCAGTGAATGCACACTTTGAAACGTTCCCTCTGCTCCAAATACATAGCAGTGATTGGGGAAAAGGTGAAAAAAAAAAAAAACATAAAAACAATAAAATAAATTTTTAAAAACCTGTGCTCATAAGCAAAAAGAAAACACTTTTATGGATTATATATGAAAAAGAAACAAAAAATGGGAACTGAGCTCCAGGTCAAGAAGCAAATAGAACCAATTAGGAGTTTAATTCTTATGGAGTGATAAGAAATAAAAATGATCCACTAAGCTGGGAAGAAGATCAAAGACCTACTGCCTAAGGTAGCATTTGGTGAAGATCTGCAATTCATAAATGTGGGCTTAAGAAAACTACTACCAAGTCTACCAAGGACTGCAGATTACAGAAATTACAGGAAACCAAAATAATCACATGAAACAAAGTTTCCAAATGACAAAAAGATATCTAATTCTAAGAAAGATGTCCAAATTAACAGAGTGAACTTGAATTTATTCCAAGTGAAATTAATTTTATAAAACAGTCAGACCAAAACTTAAATAAAAAAATAAATAGGCCCTTTAATTACATAAAGGAAGGAAATACAGTCATATAAAAAGAAATTGTTCCAGGGTATGGTGAAACAAGTCCTATAATCCTAGGACTTTGGGAGGGTGAAGCAGGAGGATAACTTGAGACTAGGAGTTCAAGACCAACTTGTGCAACTTAGTGAGATCCCCATCGCTACAAAAAAGAAAGAGAGAAAGAGATAGATATAGAGAAAGAAAGAAACAAACAAACAAAGGAAAAGAAAATTAGTGTGATGGAGCATGCCTATAGTCCTAGCTACTTGGGAGGCTGAGGCAGGAGGATCATGGAAGCCAAGGAGTTCAAGGCTGCAGTGAGCTATAATTTCACCGAAAAAAAAAAAAAAAAGGTAAGAGCTGCACCATGACAGGCGATCGGTGCCCACCCGGACCTCCATAAGAGCCGCACTGTGCCCTGTGATCAGCGCCTGCCCGGACCTCTGGAGAGCTGTGCTGTGCCCTGTGATCAGTGACCACCCAGACCTCCGGAAGAGCTTAGCCGTGACACACCATCGATGACCGCCCAGACCCCAGTAAGAGCTGTGCAGTGACCTGTGACCCATGCCCACGGGCCTCCGCAAGCCCTTACCAGGAACTCCAGGAGCTGCGCAACCCCATATACTCCATCCTGTATCCTCCCTGCCTCCATTCTGGCCTGATAGTCTGGCCAGGGACTCTGGTAGCTGCATGCCCTCCAGAGCCCTCCTTGCCTCTGCATGGGGCCCTTTTCCTGGCCAAAGACTGCTGGAGCCTTGGGCCCTCTATGCCAAAGTCACTGGGCACCAGGCACTCCCAGAACTGTGTGCACCACCACCTGCCCTATTGCTGGATGTGGGGGTGTCATACTCTGAAGCTGCTCCCACAACTAGAACTCCCTGGCTGGGGCAGCCCCAGAAGAGCTACACAGGGTGACTCCCTACAAAGATTCAGCAACAATAGAGTGATCCCCTTGGGGTCCAATCTTGGAGAGCCACCACCCAACTTTGAGGATGGCCAGAGGCAATGATGAAAAACAATTATGAGACGAATTCAAAGGAAACACTCTGGCAATATGAATAATCGGAATAGATCACCTCCCCCCAAGGATCAATGGGGCAGACACAGCACAGGATCCCATGCACAAATAGCTGAGATGTCAGAAATTGAATTCAGAATCTGGATAGCAAATAACATCGAATTAGAATTCCAAGCAGTAACCCAAAAGATGTCTCAAGAATTCAACAAATTGAAAGACCAAATGACCAAAGATTTTGACACATTGAGACAAGAAGTTGCAGCCCTCAAAGATCTAAGAAACACAGTAGAATCCCTCAGTAACAGAATGGAGCAAGCAGAAGAAAGGATTTCTGACATTGAAGACAAAGCTTTCAAACACCCCCAAACTCTCAAAGAGGAAGAGAAATGGAGGGCAAAAAAAGATCACTCTTTCAGAGAGCTCTGGGATAATTTGAAGAAAACCAGTATTTGTCTTATAGGGATCCCTGAAAGTGATGAAGTGGCTTCACAAGGCACAGAGTCTCTTCTCCATGAGATTATGAAGGAGAACTTTCCAGACATGCCAAGAGATACTGAAATTCAGATAGCAGACAGTTTCAGAATGCCAGCTTGACTCAACCTGAATAAGATATCTCCCAGACACATCATAATCAATTTCACTAAAGTTAACATGAAGGAGAAAATTCTGAAAGCTGCCAGACGAAAGAAAACCATCACCTACAAGGGGAAGAATATTAGAATAACTGCAGATCTCTCAGTTGAAACCTTTCAAGCTAGAAAAGGATGGTCATAGAGTTTTAATCTCCAAAAACAAAATAACTTTCAACCCAGAATCCTGTACCCAGCTAAACTGAGTTTCATTTATGATGGAGAAATTAAATACTTTAATGACATTCAGATGTTGAAGAAATTTGCCACAAGTAAACCAGCTCTCCAGGATATTCTCAGACCTATCCTCCATAAAGACCAGCATAATCCTCCACTACAAAAGTAAACCCACCCAGAAAATTTTGATCAAATTCCAACTTCCACAGTCATAAAAGGATTAAAAATGTCCACTGGACTCTTGAAAGGCTTATCAATATTCTCAATTAATGTGAATAATTTAAATTGTCCCCTAAAGAGGCACAGTTTGGCTGACTGGATACAAAAACTCAAGCCAGATATCTTTGCTGCATCCAAAAATCGCATCTTACATTAAAAGACAAATATAGACTCAAGGTGAAGGGATGGTCATCTATACTCCAGGCAAATGGAAAGCAGAAAAAAGCAGGCATTGCAATCCTATTCACAGATGCAATAGGCTTTAAACCAACCAA
>CAUYPK010023008.1:0-28437 GCA_963574355.1 Loris lydekkerianus
TGGAACATATTCTTCTTAGTAAAGTATCTCAAGAATGGAAGAAAAAGTATCCAATGTACTCAGCCCTACTATGAAACTAATTTTTGGCTTTCATATGAAAGCTATAACCCAGTTATAACCTAAGAATATGGGGAATGGGGAGACGGAGGGTAGGGAGGGGGGAGGATGGGGAGAGGGATGGTGATCTGTGGGATTATACCTGCGGTGCATCTTACAAGGGTACATGTGAAAGTTAGTAAATGTATTATATAATTGTCTTAACCCTATAACTAAGAAAATGCCAGGAAGGCTATGTTAACTAGTCTAATGAAAATTTGTCAAACTGTTTATAAAACCAATGTATGGTGCCCCATGATCGCATTAATGTACACAGCTATGATTTAATGTTAATAAAAAAAAAAAAGACACAGCATCATAGGTGGGAACTGAAATCCTTTCACTACTTGTGGTAGTAGACACAAGTACAGTGGAGCATTACTTAATGACAAGAACCTGAGAAGTGCACTTACCCAAAGCCAGATGGTACAGCATACTACACACCTAGAGTCTATTTCTCCCAGGCTATGAAGCTCTGAGGCATATCACAGTACTGAATCATATAGGCAATTGTAATACAATGATTAAGTATTTGTGTATCCAAATGTATGTAAATACATAAAAGGTACAGTAAAAATATGATAGAAAAGATTAAAAACTAGTATAACTTTATAAGGCATTTATCATGCATGGGCCTTGCAGGACTGGAAGCTGCTCTGAGTGTGCCAGTGAGTGAGTGTTGAGTGGATATGAAGGCCGAGGGCATTACATGCATGAGCTTAAACTATAAACTTAGACTGTATACTTAGGCTGCTCTCACTATTTAAAAATTTTTTTCTTTCTTCAATTATAAACTAGCCTTAGCTTAATGTAACATTTTTACTTTATAAGCTTTTCATTTTTTAAACATTTTTTACTCTTTTGTAGTAACACTTCGCTTAAAAGACAAACACATTGTACAGGTATACAAATGTTTTCTTTCCTTATATACTTACTTACTGACCTTTTGCTGTTCTTAATTTTTTTCTTACTTTTATTTTTTAAACCTTTTGTTAAGAACAAAGACATAAACATGCATTATAGTTTAGGCCTACACAGGGTCAGGGTCATACATTCACTGTTTACATTTCCACATCTTTTCCACCTGGAATGTATTCAGGGACAGTAATTTGACCTGGAGCTGTCCCTTGCTATGACAATGCCTCCTTCTGGATACCTCCTGAAGGACCTGCCTGAGGATAATGTACAGTTGACTTTTGAATTTTGGGGGTTTTTTGTTTTGTTTTGTTTTGTTTTGTTTTTTTGGTAGAAGGAGTATTAGAGGACCACCAGGCTCCTTTGTACACCAAGTTGTAACTGATCACTACACTGAAATAATGGATGTTGTTGAAGGAGTTTAATAATTATACAGCAGCTAGAGGAGGATAATGCAGGAAACTACAAATATGCCTCATTGTGGAGTTCCGAACTGAAGTTTTTAATGGAATTTTGAAATATAGTGTTGCTGACTGGTTATGACATGGGGAACGAATCATGTGGATGTGGAAACTGCACACTTGCACAGAGTCAGTTCCTCAGAGAATCTTCAGACTGTCTGGTGTAAGTGGGCCCTCTGGAATGAAGGATCTGGAAAATATCTCAAGCAGAAAATTTCAGGCTTTTTTTTTATTAAGTCATATATACATATATATATCATGAATACATTTATGCCTTTGTGGAATTCAATGTGTTGATTATTTGTACAAATTGGAGTGTTTACATCCTACTAATTAATGTAGCTTTCACCTCATTTAATTAATCACAGTGTTAAGACATTTGTGTTCAATACTTGATAGATTTGACTTGTACCCTTGCAATATGCTTCATAGGTGAGGTCCCACCATTAACCCTCCCTCTGTCAAACCACCCCCTCCCTTACAATTCCCCTCCCTTTTCCTCTTTCATCCTGGGCTATAGTTGTGATTCATCTCTCATATGAAAGTGTGAGTGATTATAAATTGGTTTTATAGTAGTACTGAGTACATTCGATTTTTTTTTTCCATTCCTGAGATACTTTACTAAGAAGAATATTTTCCAGTTCCATCCATGTAAACAACATTAAAGGTGTTGTCTATAGAAATGGTCAGTGACAAGGCTTACTTGACTTTTAAGCAGTAAGCAGATATAAGGAAGTACAATAAAGGACAAACTGGTTAGCTTCCTTTAGCGATTAGCTGTTTTGGTATTCAAACTCTGTATCTTATTTAAAGCTTAACGTTTTATTTGTATAAGGTTGATTTCAGGAGTGCACTCTAAAATAATGATAAAAAATATAGCATAGTAAATACATAAGCCAATTGCATACTCATACATTATGAACTATTATGTACTGTATCTAACTATATTTGCTATACTTTTCTAGGACAGGCAGGTCCGTAGGTTTACACCAGGATCAGCACAAACAAGTGAGTAGTGCACAGTGCATTAAGTCACAAAGTGACAGAAATTTTTTTTAGCTCCATTATAATATTATGGGACCACAATCATATATGTCTCACATCTTTGAAATGCTATATGGAGCATGACTGTAACTTGTGATGCTACTGTGCAGCTCAGTTCCCCTGAGAATATTTTTTTCACTTTATTAATAGAATGCCTTTTTCTAATTGTTAAGTACTTATGTATAAGGGTAAGAAAATAATCGTTTATCAGTAAAACACAAAATCAGAGTCAAGAATGATGGTGATGACAAACAACAGATTTTCCATGTGGGTGTCTGAGACAGTGCCATCTTTACTTTCTGATGCTTCCATGTACACACACACTAACTTTATTTCATACACAAAGTTATTAAAATATTATATAAAATTAGCTTCAGGTTATGCAAATAAGGTATATATAAAATATAAATAAATTTTGTGTTTAATCTCTCATTATATATTTGCAAATTTTTCTAAGCCTCCAAACATCTGACATCTGAAATACTTCAGGTCCATAACACGTTGGATAAATGGCACTCAACCTGCTCTGCTGGGTGATATGATTATTAACAAGACCAACATGCTCACTGTTAGTGTGATAGGCTATTATTAGGGACATGGAGGGGACAGGCTAAGAAAGAAAAAAAAAGCAGACAATTGCTAAGACAAAGAATAGTGGGCAACTGCAGAGACAGAGGAAACATGTAGTTCTTTAGCTTAGACATGAACAGGGGCAGGAAAATAAACTATTCTGGACTACTACAAAAATAGGACTAGCCAAGATTATGATTAGACAGTTTTAAAATTCAGAGACCAATGGAGCATAGTGGCTCATGCCTGCAGTCCTAGCAATTCAGGGTACTAAGGCAGGTGAATTGCTTGAGCTCAGGGGTTCAAGACCAGCCTGAAGAAGAGAAAGACCCTGTCTATAAAAATAGCCAGGCATTGTGGCGGGTGCCTGTAGTCCTAATTACTCAAGAGGCTTAGGCAAGAGAATTACTTGAGCCCAAGAGTTTGAGGTTGTTGTGAGCTCTGATGCCATGACACTCAACCCCAGGGCAATTGATTGAGACTCTGTCTCCAAAAAGTAATAAAATAAAATAAATAAATAAAATAAAATATTCAGAGACCACTCAAATCTTAAATTCCCCACAGAGGGATTGATCAGTAGAACATTTTAAAGAAATATCAGAATTCCATTAGTGATCAATACTCTATTAATATCTTGGAGACTATCCAAAGGAGAAGCTGGTTAAGAATAGTGTAGAGTCAGCTTCATCAAAATCCTAAGTGAAAGAAATTTATAAATATTAGAAGTAGATGAAACAAAGCTAAGAACTGAGGAATAAATACAAGGGGGAAAGTTTGTAAGAGATCCTTACTCATTTGCAAGGAAGAGACCCCCCCATTTCTCTTCAGGTGTGTTCTATTTGTTTATAGACTTCAGTGCATGCATTCTAGATGCTTAAAATAATTAAACTTTTCTGCTAAACTGCCTGACTTCCTCTTTTTGTGCTAGTTCTGCTGCTCTTACTTGATTTCCTCTTCTTGTGTCAGCTGAGTCAAAGTGCTTTTAGATTCTGGATGCCAGAATCCAAAATCCTTGTTAGTGGTACCCATAGAAAGCCCAAACCAAGACTGGGGTCTTTAACACCTCCCTGAAAAATACAAATAAGTGCAAATGAACAGACTAATTCATGTGGTACTGAATAAGATGGAGCTTCATGTGGAGCTGGAGACATTAGTAAGAATTCATGTTAAATTTTATATAGATACACATGGACACATTTATAAATATACATACATATATATATATTTGCAAACCAATATATACTGCATAGACAGATATATTTATTTTCTCTGTAAGTTAATAAAGCCTTAAATAAACACATTTATAAGACATAATGAGTACATGAATTTCCTAGATCTTCATTTTTAATCCCTGTTTATGATAAAAGAAAACAGGCCCAGTGAAGGAATGGAGAACACTAGGCTTAGGGAATTTGTCTGGAACACTTTATTGTGCCAGAGAAAATGCCAAAAAACAACTCAACCAATTGCACAACATCAAACCATAATGGCAGGGGTATTTCAAATTGATAGAGGACCCAAGTAAAAGAACCTCCAATTAATTCAGCTCATTAGAGTGAGGCCAACATGATAAACAAACAAATCTCTAAAATAATTTACAGAAGTTTATTTGGGGCCAATGTGAGTGACCATGGCCTAAGAAATCCATAAACCAAATAAGCCTTGAGAAACTGCAATGTAGCCAGGTTATAGTTTCATTTTAGATCATTCATGCAGAGAGGAATTCCAGGTAAAAGCATAAATCATGCATAGTAGGTATACATTGGTTTGGCTTGAAAATGTGGGACATTGACAAATAAGCTTACAAGTTATAGGTGTATTCAGAGATTCTTTAATTTGTAAGCAGCTAAAGAAATAAAGCTTCATCTAAAAGCTTGGAATCAGTAAACAAGAATGTTTTAAAATAAGGAAATCTATTACTCATAGAACAACCCACAATATACCAATTCAAAGTGTTCTGTTAAGCATTTGAAGACCTTTCACACACACACCTATGATTATCTAGTAAAGATTTCATCAATTGTGAGGAGGATTGTCTCAGGCAATTGTGAAGAAGTGGTCACACACACACAAAAGTTGGTGTGATACTGGCAGAGTCAAGGTTACTTTGATGATATGATGATTTCTTTGAAGATTCTCTTAGATATTTTGTTAAAGTGAAAATTACCTTTATATTTTTTAAACATTTTACATGGGAAGGCTACTGTTGTGGGGCCTAACACAGCCCTACACAAGCCCCACCCTTCCTCTCCTCCTCAAAAAAAGGAGACTAAAGATCTAGTCAGCCCCAACTCTGAAGTTCACACCAAAGTACCCTAACTCACCAAAGCCTTCTGGGAAGGCTTTTAAATTTTCCACCCTCTATGGCTCCATGTAAAAGAGGTCTCTAACTGACCCTCGGTGCAGATGGGCTGGGGCAGGTTGGGGCGAATTCATAGGCCTGGCATCCACCTTGCCCCACCTTCACACAAATTCACTCTGCCCAGCTGGCTTCCTTCTTTACCCCATTGCTGGCTTCCCTACACAGCACCCCTGCTTCTCTCTACCCACCAACTTGGCCTGGTTTCCTTCTGCTCACCAGCTTCAGATAGAGAAAGAGAGAAAATAGGACTGACAGCAGCCTCCAAAGCAGAAATGTTTTTCAATAGTGGCTGCCACATCAAACTTCTCCAGAAATATTTACTCAAAACGCCCAAGTGAAAAGACCATGCCTTTCTACATAATGGAGACTGCACCACCACTATTACCCTGGGTCCCTAAAAGAAAATTCCACAAGAGGTATCTTTTGATAGAATTCTGGAACCGTGTTCTCTCAGCAAAGGAGGAAGGCACTAGAAAGGAAAGTACAATCTCCTTAGAACAGGAGACTGCATTCACCTTCTGAAACTGATAGTCCCCTAAATCAACATCTTCCATATCCATGGACCCATGGACTTTCAACTGACCAACTTAAAAAAGGCTCAACTTCATCACACCAGGAAGGCCTTAAGTAACTGGCTCTTTAACACAGGTCTTCTCTAGTCTTCATAAATTTTAAAGATCTCTATTTCTCTCTCCTATCTCCATCATTGAAATACAAGCTAAAATACAACCCCCCTTTATATATTCCACAGTTTCTCAGTTCTCTGGAAGATAGTTATCTTGCTCATTCTTTTATTACTTTTCAGTTATCCACTCATCAACCATCTTAGAGACTTAGATTTAATCATGCCAGGAAAAGGGGCCTTTGCACTTTTGCCAGGAGACCTACTGTTTCTACACCAACAAGTCTAGTCTAATCTGAGGGCATCACCCTGCTCTAGGAACAAGTCCTTGGGGACTCTGTATCTTACCCCTCTTGTGCCCCCTCACTACAATCCTTCTGTTATTAGCCATTGGCCCTTATGTCATCCAATTCCTATCCTCATTTATTCAAGACTTATTAAAAAAGATGTCAGTTACCACCATATTTATATCACTCCCAAACCCTCCTCCAGTACATCCTAATCCTACAGAGTCCTATCAACTTCTGATTCATACCACTGAGGACAACTGTGACTCTGTTCACTTAGAACAAAGGTTTGGAAGACTGACTATCACCCCCATCATCCTGTTTAACAAGAGTCAGAAATATTGTGGGGGGGGGCTAAAACAGCCCTACTTGTACCCCCTCCATTTCCTAAGACAAACAGAAAAAAATATCTAGCTATTCCTACCCCTGAAGTTTGTGCCAAAGGACCCTAAGCCACCAAAGCCTTTCAGGAAAGCTATGAAATTTGCCCACACCATATGGCTCCAAATTAAAACACTCTCTGACACTGGCATATACACCACCTTTGCACTTCCCAGGTGGTGTTATTGCCCTTTCAATAAACCTTGCCTGAACAGCTTTGCTGTGATCTCATCTCTGGACACTATCAATTACATTTAAATTACTTTGATATTGTTTTTCTTTCAGATAAAGAAATTTAAAAATTTAAAAATTTTCTAGGTTTGTTTCCTGGTATTTCGTTTCTAAAAAGTATTAGTCTTGTAACTGAAGGAGAACAGATTTCAGAGATAACTGTCACTGTTCTCCATAATCACTGGCATGCTGACAAAGTTGGTGGACATAACCCCTGTCTCTGCATCTGGCTTATAGTGACAGGTTACCAAATCTTCTTCACCTGGTAATGTTTCTGGAGCCCACAAAGATACCCCTAGATTACTCAGGTAAGTGCTGTGCCAGAAGCCTCAGACAGGCCCAGGGTGCAGTGGTCAGAGGCTCATATCAGTGCTGCTGAGATATTTCTGCTTGGAGTCTCCATGAAGCCAGAAAAGAGGTCTGCAAGATAGAATCTGAGAAGTTAAGTTGAAGCAATACATGTGACCTCATCTGTTTAGCTCATTTTCTTTCCACATCCATGATTATCTAGTTAAAGTTTCACAATAATTGTTAGGATGCTTACCTCCTGAGACTCTAAGGAATTAGTCACACAGACAATAGGGGGGTGTAACATTGGTAGAAGAACGGTTACTATGATGATATGCTTTTTCTGATGATTTCTGAGATACTTCGTTAAAGTGAAACATTTTGCATTGTTAAAATGAAGACTACTTTGCTGTTACTTCTTAACAGATAAAGTTAAAATTTTCTAGGTTGGCTTCCTTGTATTTCATTATACATTTATTAGAATTATACTAAGGCAGAAGAGAATTGAGAAGCTACTCTTGCTGTTCTCCAGAATTGCTGTTCTGACAAATGAAGCTTGTTTGAGCCTAAACCTCATCTCTGAATATTGGCTGGAGAGTGACAGGCATCCAGATGCCTCTGTATCTGGTCATAATATGGTCTCTGATTTAATGTACCTTCCATCACCATCACCAAAGTCCACTTGCTTTATTCTGGTTTCACGGTAAGAACTTTAGTTCTTGTCTGGCCTGAGTTTTTCCTGAGAAATTTGGTGTTGCTGTGTCTGGTCTATATTATGAGAGTGCAGGCTTCTCTCCCTGAAGACAGTCCTTTGAGAAAGATTCTGTCTGGTTGTCTCAGTATAGGTACCCATCTACATGCCATATAGATTCTAGAGAGAAATACAGTGATAAATTGGTCTTCGAAATATTACATTGATAGTACATTGTTTAAAATAAAAGTATTATTAAAATATGTAGGTTTGTTTTTTCTTGGTTGGATTTATGAGTTTATAAGCAGTAATTAAAACTATATTTTATTCCCTATCCTCTGTTATATATCTAATTTACAGGGTGTAAGAATTTTTAAAGAAAAAATAACTTAAAATGTAACTAAAACTAGATAAACTGCTAAGAAAAATAAATTATGTAATTAAAAGAAGAGTAGTCAGAAAATAATATGCTTAAAAGCCAACAAATATACACCATGGAATATTATGCAGCCTTAAAGAAAGATGGAGACTTTACCTACTTTGTGTTTACATGGATGGAGCTGGAACATATTCTTTTTAGTAAAGTATCTCAAGAATGGAAGAAAAAGTATCCAATGTACTCACCCTTACTATGAAACTAATTTAGGGTTTCCACATGAATGCTATAACCCAATTGCAACCTAGGAATAGGGGGAAGGGGGAAAAAGGGGTAGGGAGGAGGGAGGTGGGTGGAGGGAGGGGGATTGGTGAGAACACACTTGTGGTGCATCTTACAAGGGTATATGTGAAACTTAGTAAATGTGGAATGCAAATGTCTAAACACAATAACTGGGAAATTGCCAGCAAGGCTATGTTAACCAGTGGGATGTAAATTGTCAACCGGTCTGTGAAACTAGTGTATGATGCCCCATGATCATATCAATATACACAGCTACGATTTAATAAAAAATAAAATAATAACATAATAATAATAAAGAAGAACTCTGTGAGGTAGGGGCTTGATCATGCTCATTGACACATGAGGAAACTGGGCCACAGAAAGGGTGAGTCATTTCCTCAATATTCTAGAAAGTAGCAAAGCTGAACTTGGTATGTAGGTTTCTTCTCTCCAGAGCCTAAACTCCTTATCATCACACTATAGCTTATACTATGTTAAACTATTTCAAATTGCACGTGAACTTTACATCCACCCTGTATTTAGGCTTCTATTTTACCAACCACAAAAGGACAGAACTAGAGTAGATTCAGTGAGCACTGCAGTGAGGAAAATGGGCTACCCAGCATCACAACTGGACAAACTTAAACCGGGATACTGGGGGATATATTTAAAAGGCAAGATTAGGCCTAACAAAATCCACACTGGCCACTCCACTGGTCAGCTCAGGGCAGCCTCGCCAACTTGGCCTTCTGCCACAGGCCTTTTGCTTTTTGTCTTAGCTGTTAGTATCATAGAATCTTAAACCCTTAGAGTTGGTAGGAATTTGAGATAATTCTAAATCCCCTTTAAGCTGAAAATGAGCCTGTGGTTTCCATCTTTCTTCCCAGACCTAAAATTAAATCTGTAAAAGCCCTGGATCACATTTCTAATTTTTTTTCTCCCTAACCTTTCTGCCACTTTAATCTCTTATCCCCAAATCACAATCGGCATGAACAGCTCCAGGCCCAGCCATTTCAATCAAATTCCTACTGGGTACAGGCTGTGCAATCCTAAGACTGCAAAGGGCAATTAACTCTGACAAAATAAGGGTCACACCTAATTTCCTGAGAAACTCATAAACTCCCTATAATCTGAGCTAATTGGGCATCTATCAAAGGGGTTCATATCATAATTCTCTTGAGAGATCATTATAATCTGCTGGTTTTATTAATTCCCCAGAAATATAAAGCTCAAGTTGATAAGCTTAGTCCTCATCCTGCTGGGTGAGGAAAAATATGAGCTGCTGGCAGCTCTTACAGACATTTTTCCAGACTCCACTTGCCCGTGGGAAATTCTTTTCACACCTTTAATAATCTTTTCCATTGACTTTATGCCCAAGGGAAGAAGCTGAATCAGTGGTGACACAGAATCACTCCATTGACAGGAGATCTCCAGCTTCGGGTTTAGATAATACTCACCTGTCTGGTAGCCCCAGTGCTGTGAAAGAATGGATGTTGTTATAAAGACATGACTTTTCTCGTACCTGTTGTTGAAGTTGCAGAAAATCACCCATATTGTGTTTAAAAGAGACTATATCCCAGTTGAGTTCTCTACTGTCACAGAAGAATAAAGACACGATCTAAAAACCAGTGAAAAACAGAGACGCCACATTGGCTTCATTGGTGGAGGTTCTGCCTGGCTTCCTTTCACCTGGTTCCTCCAGATTGCTCAGAAACCTGGGCTTCTAGGTCACTGCCAGACAGTTTGAACACTTTGCCACTGTTCTTCATTCAACTATAACCTTCCTAGCAGATAAAGACCAAGAATGGACCACATTCCAGGTCTTTACCAAACTCTCTCTACCTAGAATGACTGCTCAAGCAATTAATTAGAAAGGTGCCTCCTGTTTTGCAACATGTTATGGTTTGATTGATGGTTGTAGTGGTAGCAGAAGGAATGTGTTCTTAAAATATCTTTTGGTAATTATACTGACCCTACTATAATTCAGTTATTCATCAAATGATTTGAACCAAATATATGGGATCATTACAAAAATTGTGAGATACAAAAAAATCAAGAAACGTTAAGTCCTTGCAGACAAAAATCAAATGACGTCCCCTCCCAGCACCACTAATACGCCCAGAGAGTTGAAACTTACACAGTTGAGTCAGAAAAGATGCTGTCAACTGTGTTTCTTGGAAGTGAAATAATGGCCCATAACACAGTCTGTCTCAAAACTTTCATTGTGACCTATCCTAGAAAATGCACGGAGTATTCACTGATCGGCTCCTTCTACCAAGACTGATCCTTAAAATCAAAAGTAAAAACTGCTCTATCCCCTTGTCCTTCTTTTTGCCAGGCTGTTTGTCAAATTACAGTAGAACCTCCATAGTTGACCACCTCCATGTACTAGCCACCTCCTTAAGTTGACCTAATTTTCATAGACTTGGACATGTACCCCGTGTACATATCAGTACAGGAGGCCCAGTTGACCACCTCCGTATGTTGACCAGCACTTACAGAGGTCTTACAGAGGTTCCCCAGTATCTATTTAATTTTTTTATTATTTTTTATTTATTTTATTTATTTATATATATATTTTATATATATATATTATATATATATATATATATTTTTTTTTTTTTTTTTTTTTTTGCAGTTTTGGCTGGGACTGGGTTTGAACCCGCCACCTCCAGCATATGGGACCGGTGCCCTACTCCTTTGAGCCACAGGCACCACCCCAGTATCTGTTTGTTTTTAGCAAGGTCTATTAAAAATTATTTTTAGTTTAAATACACAGTTTTTTCTCAAAAAGTAGTGATGCTAGTTTCTCAGATACTAGATATGAACATTTGCAAATAGATATTGGTTTTCCACACTGTATTTTTTTAAAAATTATTATATCATGATAAAACGATTTTTTTCTTCTGGGTAGATGACTAGTAATGGGATTGCGGAACAATCTCATATCCACATAAGAGAAAAATTCAAGTCACTTTGAATTGTGGGGGAACGAGGGGGTGGGGAGAAGGGAGGATGGAGGAAGTTGGGGGTCACGGTGTATCACATACCTCTTGGGGATAGGACACAATCTTAAGAGGGATTTTAACTAACCAATGCAAACAGTATAACCTAATTCTTTGCTCCCTCAGTGAATCTGAAACCTTAAATAAATAAATAAATAAAAATATTATATCATTACCCATGATTTATTCTACTCCGAGGGGCCTCCCAGGCATTGTTCAGTGAAACTTAGTTTGAGCCAACTTTTAAAAGTCATAATGCCCTTCTAGTATTTACTCAAGGACATTTTCATCTATTCTTTCCCTGAAAAAAAGAACACATTGCTTTCCTTTCATGCTTAAGAGCCCAACACAAATCACTAACCAGCGTTAAAGCTGACAAGCCCAGTGAGGGCCATCCAGTCCACAGCCGGGCTCAGGGAAGGTGCATCAGCTACAGCCAAAAAAGGGCCCAGAATTGAAAACATTTGCTGGCTTTTCTGGTTTCAACCTGTTTAATATTATGAAATAAATGATTAAAATCACTTCATTCACTGTAGGTACTAGAGATGCCATATATAAACACATTATCACTCACGAATGGTATAGTTTAGTGTCTAGATTCTACTGGGAAAGTGCCCAACCATAGATCAAGGATTTATTACCATCCCTAAATACTACAGCATTTAAAAAATGTTAAAACAGGGCGGTGCCTGTCGCTCAAAGGAGTAGGGCGCCAGCCACATATGCTGGAGATGGCAGGTTCAAACCCAGCCCAGCCAAAAACTGCAAAAAGAAAAAAAAAAAAAAATGTTAAAATATCCATGTGCATAATGTTTAAAAAGAAACGGTGTAGAGCTGGTCAGTGGAAAAATAAAAGAAAGGAAGCTAGAATTGGAAAAAGGAAGCTATTGATGGTTTGCTCACAAACACATAAGGACACTTTTTTAAAGTTTTACAAGACATAGATCTGCTATTTGGAGCTTAATCTCTGCCACTTTGCACAAATTAATAGCCTGCTTTTGCTGTTGACTTTGGATTTGACTCACCTCTCCATTGACTCACCATTGATTTGTGGACTCCAGTGAAGGCAGTAACAATCTACAAAAATACCAAGGTTAGCAGTGCTAGATAAATTAGTCAGTGATTCTCTGTTGCTGCCACCAGGACTCTGAGCAAATCCATAAAGTACAGAAAGTTTGGATTCTTCAGTTCAGTTTGGATCTTTGACTGATTTCTTGATAGGAGCACACTTAGGGCAACAGGTGTTTGGGTAATCCTATCCACTGCAGCTGGAAGGTATTTACAATCAGTGGCTCCTGACCCCAAAAACAGTTAGTAGTATTCCACCTCCCCAATACACACACCTGTGTACATTCAGTCACACTGTGCCTTCCCACGCTCCTAAATACCCCACTCTTTCTGCTGTCCCGTAGCTGTCCAGAGTACTCACCCAGAGTACGTCATTCTCCCAGACTTTCCCTCCCTTATCTGTTCCCCAACCTACCCCTCCCTCCAAAATACCTAAGTCCTGGTGAAATGCCTTAGGCCAAATAGCGCAATATAATATTTGTTGAATTAAGTTTTAATACGTGTTCTTATCCTTGTCATTTGTAAAGCTAAAAGCAATTTAATGATCGGATTGAAGCAATCACAGTGAAAGCTCAGTGACTAATAGACTTAATCTTTTCAGGGGTAATTGCACAAGAAGAAGGACTCGTCCTACCCACAGCCTTCCCCCATCCCTCCCTCACACAAGCTAGAGTTATGAACTCAAGGCTCCTTTTATGAAAGGTGCATGAATCCCCACGTGGTGGAAAACTTAGGAAACCCTCTTCTTCACTGTGAAAAAATAAAAATCCAGAACAATTTCATTCCTCCTTTGTCACAGAGAAAACCACAGCAGATTAGCGTCATTGTCCTCCCTTTCTCTAAGAGCAAGGCCAAGTGAAAACTAGGGGAAAAAAAAATAGTAACTCCCCTGGATTTTTAGGTTGTACCTAAAATTTCTGGGCCCTTCTCACTTTGCTTGTAACAAGCTCACCAGAAACCCAGGACATATCTTTCAGTAAATGTTCCTCCGTCCCATTTTATTTGTCTCCTGAAGAAAAATGCAATTTTATTAAATACAGTCCCCACTCTCATAAAAATTACAATAAAATTCAGCATCTGAAGTCAAGCAACATGGCAAATCATACTGCCCTTGGGAGCCAGTCCGTGAAATGTTGGAGGGGAAAAAAAGGTTTGACTTTTCATTTTATACAAAACCATCATCAGGGCTTTCTCCTTGTGAAATCAAGTCGCTGTCGTACCTCACAAATACTTAAGAGAAAACATGAGATCTCTTAAAATGATCTGAATTATCATTCTTCGGGGGGAGCATCTTGGTACTACCATTAAGTTGAATTGATTTAATTGCAAGGGAAGAAATTCGGTGAGTTCTCTGAGTTCTTTTGCATTTTTCCCTTTAGCCTGGGCCTTCTGCTTTGACGTCCCTCGCAGTCAGCTAGAGCAGAGACAGACTGGCAGAAAATACACTGAATCTCCCATCGTGCTCATTTGTGTAAGTCATTGTTTTTAGCCCTACTGTGCAAGAACAGACAGGTAATGCTGTTAATTAATCCAGTAAAACTGGTCCGCAAAAGAAGGGTCACAGCTCCCCCTTGGAGCTGCCGAGGATAAAAACACGTTCAGATGACTTAGTGTCAGTTCTGTGACCCCCTCCTTTGATGAAGATTTGTCTTCCCACTTGGTGCTATTCCTGAAGACACCTTGGTAAAAATTACTTCACTTGATCACGTGGGCCTCTAAGCTCAGTGATTTTTGCCTTCTATAAATCATCCCCCTGTAAATGGACGTTACGGTTCGCTCGATAATTAAAATGCTATTTGAGTTGGGCTTCATCATGAACAGCCGGAAAAATAGGACACATGAGAATAGTTTCCACATTTGTGTTTTATGTGAACATAGGTGTACTTGCATGTATGAAAAAAAACTAATTTTCAGTCATATTGTAAAAAGCCTAAGTTTGATCTTTTTTCAAGTCAATAGCATGGCATGTGGAATCCAGCTGGAAACTGAGTCCTGGGCTTCTCGCGGTTGCTAAGGGAGTAAATTTCTAATGCTCTCATCAGAAAACAGGTTCAATATTTAAGTTGATAAATATGCTAGCTTTCTTAATGTAATCATCTCACATTGTACTCAATAATCATGAAACCCACTTTGTGCCTCATATATAAGTACAACTATAATTTGTTGAAAATATGGAGAATCAATTTAGCTTGTTTTCATTCTCTTATTCATACCCTAAGTCAAGTCTTATATGTTATTATATTTTAAATATATATTGCATTAATTTAGAAGTACAAAAAGTATCAATAATTGTACAGGGTGGATGTAAAATTCACATGCAATTTATTATGTTAAACTGTTTGAATTTGCACATACTTTTTTTCCAAAATTCAAAATTAAGCGACTTAGTTGTTTTCCTTAACAAGTTCAATACATGCATTTTCAAAAATTACCCATTGAAATCCAAGTATTAACAGTCATAGTTTAACACTCATGCCCTTTTAAATAAATGTGTGTTGCATAACAACGAAAGCAGTTAGTTTATGTTCTAACTTGAACACTTCACAGCGGCTTTTCCTCATTATGATGACTGTGCTTTGGTACCCAGAGGAGTGCACGTACTTTCCATTTCATCACAGAATAGTTATTTTGCATTATCAGTGCAAAGGCCAACACAGTTAAAAACAAAAAGACAATCAAGTCTTAGTATTATTATAAAAATAGCTTTAACCTCATGGGACTTCCTAAAATGGTCTTAGGGACCTCCAAGGATCCACAGTCCACATTTTGAGAATTATTGTTCTATTCAAGCAAAACACATAACAAGGAGAGAAGATCCCACTGCAGTAATCTGAGGCTTCAGCATCTTCTGGGGTCTTGGAGCATCCCCTGTGGATAACAGGGGATCACCGTACATAGATACACTTCTCCTTTAATATCTGATTGTTCATCCTTGGTGCCTGTAGCTCAGCTGCTAAGGCGCTGGCCACATACACAGCAGCTGGCTAGTTCGAACCCAGCTCGGGCCCGCCAAACAACAATGACAACTACAACCAAAAAATAGCCGGGCATTGTGGTGGGTGCCTGTAGCCCCAGCTACTTGGGAGGCTGAGGGAAGAGAATCACTTAAGCCCAGGAGTTTAGAGGTTGCTGTGAGCTGTGATGCTACAGCACTCTACAAAGGGCGACATAGTGAGACTCTGTCTCAAAAAAATAAAATAAAATAAAAAATATTGTCTTTGAGGGTAAAAAAAAATAAGAGAGAAGGAGAAATAAAAGAGAAAGAGTAATAATACTTAGACATTTATGACATACCATATACCATTTTCTTACTAAATAAATGTAGATACTGATATCTCACTTTTACAAACAAGGAAACTGAGGCACAGGGGAGGTAGGCATTAAACAATAGGGTTGGCATGACCGTTAGGCAGTCTGATTCCAGAATCTTGACAATCTCTCTGCAGTTCTACCCTTAAAGATTAAAGTAATCAGTGTATCTGGTACGAGGGCAAAGAAGTCACACCACACCTGCCTTAAAAAAAAAAAAAAAAACATTTAAGATATATTTTGTAAAATACCTTCATGACATAAAGGTATTTTTATAAAGAAATAATTTTCAATGGAACACCATCTTTCATGCATCCTTCTGGAAAATCCATGTGTTCTGCAGGGAATACTGGACACCTGTTCAGGTTCCTGCTGTCTACCTTTTACTGAAGCCTCTGACCTTGCTTTTGGCCTTGAACTATACCTGAAAACTGGGAAATAAGACATTGAAGAAAGTATGTTGCTCAGAATATCAGCACCATCCAGAGGCAGGCAGAACTCTCACAAAGGACAGTCACCTCCTCTGGTGTCCCAGCTCTCGCTTGTAAATCTCACAAATTGAAGACAAAGAAATGATTGCCTCTCTTCTCTAATCCTCAGAATCCCCTGAGAAATCGGTGGGACTGAATGGATAAACTCCACTGGGTATGTGTGAATTCAGAATTTCTCAGGAACCAAGACAAGAGGTCATACCAGTACAGAGGTGAATTGATTCTCTGCTAGACTTAAAGTAAGAAATAGTTTTGGTTTGTTCTGTTTTGTTTTTGAGACAGAGCCTCAAGCTGTCACCCTGGGTAGAGTGCCACGGCATCACAGCTCACAACAACCTCCAACTCCTGGGCTCAAGCAATTCTCCTGCCTCCGCCTCCCAAGTAGCTGGGACTACAGGCACCCGCTGCAACGCCAGGCTATCTTTTGGTTGCAGCCATCATTGTTGTTTGGCGGGCCTCGGCTGGATTCGAACCCGCCAGCTCAGGTGTATGTAGCTGGCACCTTAGGCACTTGAGCCACAGGCTCAGAGCCAAGAAACAGTTTTTCAAAATTAAAATAACTTGCAGGGAGGAGGGAGAAGGAAGTGGGAAGAGGGAAGGTGACTGGCAGGATCTCATCTAATGTGCACAATGTGAAGGTGTTCAGCATGGCCCCTGGGTGATGGGCTCCACTATAACTTGAACTTTACCTTAGAAATGAAAAGAATATAACCTAAACACGTGTGCCCTCACATTAATCTGAAATTTTAAAGAAGAACTAAGAGCTTTGAAATAATGTATGGTGATGGCCTGGCATCTGGAAGGTACCCCAATGAATTGTATCTATTATTTTGAAAGAAAAATGGAAATAGTTTTCCTTTATAAACCTTGAGCAGAGTCTCTGTGCTCTGAATATCCCATACTTTGCAAGAAGTGAGGCAAAAGTAAGATAAGTAAGATGTCAAAAAGGTTAAAATACAGAAAAAAGCGGGGGTTAGGGGAAGGAGAAATAAAAAAGCCCAGGAGAGGTGTTGGAAAAATCAGAGAAGAAGGTGGGTGTACGAACATTTGGGGTAGCTTGTCGACTTGCACTCCTCCCTTTCTCCTGGTTGGCAAAGCCTGATTTGTTTAGGGATCTGACTGTTACCACCCAGCGTACCTCACCTGTGTGATTCCAATGAGAGTCAGCTAATCCTTCTGAGAGGTGAACCCTGATTGATGCAGGTCCTCCAAGGCTTTTCCTTTCCCGTGATGAAGGGTAGGGGTGAGTCTGTGACCCCTTTCTGCTCAGCGAGGCAGCAGCAGAGATTTGCCATGCCTCTGCAGAACACGCCTCTACTCTTAAGGAAACAGAATGAGCCCATCCTTTTCTGCCTCTGGCTATTCACATCTGGAGGTGACGCTTGGATCAGCCACCACCATTCTCCAACCACAAGGAAAACAAGCTTTAGAAAGCAGGCTTTACTGGCAGTGATAGAGATGGAGACGGCAGGACACTGGCTTCTAAAATTAGTCAGCTTTTCCTGCAGCAATAAACGACTCCAATGTGTTAGTGGCTTAAGACAACACATTTTTATCTCCCTGTGTCATAGGAGGGCTGTGGGACGTCTGGCCATTAGTCATCCCCGAGTGTCTTCTCATTTCAGACCCACGCTAAGCAGCTACTGAAACCTGCTGTTCTTCTGGCACAAGGCAGTGACCTGCAAAGGGAACCAGAGTGAACCCTTCCTTTAAAGTTTCTGTGTGGCTGCAGCATGCGTGTTCCTTCCTCAGAGTCCAAAGCATGTTATGGGTTAACCCCAAAGTCAGTAAGGTAAAGGGTAAAAGCCATCTGGGTGGAGGGATGAGTGTACCCCGTCCCCAGAGGAGCAGGACAAGTCACATGAACGTGGCCAGAAGCACTGAATCCTCTTACGGGGAAGAAATGGATATTTAGGAACAAAAATCCAATCTGCCAAAGTCCTTGGTGACGTTATTGAGCTCCGGATAAAACCATCCCTAGGTACCCTACTTCTGAATTCCCACTTCTGTGAGATAACATACTTTCTTATTGTTTAAGTTTGAGTTTTCTACAACTTACACTTTTTAGAAAAAGGTATCTTAATCATGCAGACAGAACTTTAAATGATTTGCTATATTTAGAAGTGGACAAAGAAAATGGAAACTGTCAATGATCTGGGCAGAAGATAAATCCCCAGGTGCCAATTCTCCTTCTCAAACAGATCAACACTTTTCTCTCCAACTGTGAAAAGGTGAGGCCTCCTACCATGCTAGGAGAGCTCTGTGCCTAGATCAGGCATCTTCAAACTTTTTAACAGGGGGCCAGTTCACTGTCCCTCAGACACTTGGAGGGCCGGACTATAGTTTAAAAAAAAAACAACTATGAACAAATTCCTATGCACACTGCGCATATCTTATTTTGAAGTAAAAAAACAAAATGGGAACAAATACAATCACACCACCTCATGTGGCCCGCGGGCTGCAGTTTGAGGACCCCTCGTCTAGATAGTGAACAACAAATATAAGCAGGAATTTCAAGTGGTGTGGTAAACGTACACCTGAGTTTTTACAGGTCTTTCCCCTCATTCCATTAAATACATGTATATGTGCCAATAAATCTGAGAAAGAAAGGAATTCAAACTGACATTATTTTTCTTTACCACTTCAAGAAGATATATCTTATATAAAAGAAGAAAAATAAAATGTGTATCTTTATATTTTCCACTTATTCATTACTTCATTTTTTTTCTTTAGGTTACAATGTTTGCTTTTACCAGGTAATATCCCTGATGTAGTTGTGTCTTGCACCCAAAAGGTGTGCCATGTGCTCTTACTTGGTGCCCTTGAGGTGGGAGCACACCAGTCCCTTCCCTCCTCCTCTCTTCCCCCTTCCCTCCCAACTTGAATTAAATTGAGTTTTTCTCTTGTGTGGGCAGGTATTAATTCATCTACTGGCTTCATGTTAGTTAAGTAAGTTGGATATTTGCTTTTCCATTCTTGTGATACAGAGAATGTTCTCCAACTCTATCCAGGTTAATACAAAAGATGTAAAGACTCCATCATTTTTATAGCTGAATGGTATTCCAGGTATACATATACCACAGTGTGTTAATCCTTTCACAGGTTGATGGACACTTGGTGATGTTTTTCCATATCTCAGTGATATAAATTGAGCTGCAATAAATAATCTAGGACAAATGTCCTAAGGATAATTTTTTTTTTTTTTTTTTTTTTTTTGCAGTTTTTGGCTGGGACTGGGCTTGAACCCACCACCTGGGGCCGGCACCCTACTCCTTTGAGCCACAGGCGCCACCCAATAAAATACTTTTTTTTCTTCTGGTAGGTGCCTAGTAATAGCATTGTAGGATCAAATAGAAGGTCTATTTTGAATTATTTGAGGATTCTCCATACTTCTTTCCAAGGTGGCTGTATTAATTTGCAATCCCACCAGCATTGTAAAGGTGTTCCCTTCTCTCCATGTCTGCACCAGCATTTGCAGCTTTGGTAAATGTACACCTGAGTTTTTACAGGTCTTTCCCCCCATTCCATTAAATACATGTATATGTGCCAATGAATCTGAGAGAAAAAAGGAACTCAAATTGACGTTATTTTTCTTTACCACTTCAGTCAGATATAGCTTATACATTCCTTCATGTTAATATGGTCTGTCTGCCGGGTAGGGTGGAACATATGAATATATAGCAAAACCTCCATAGTTGACCACCTCCCTACATTGATCATCTCCTTAAGTTGACCTAATTTTCATAGACATGCACCACATGTACTTATGTATCTATACAGCAGGCCTAAGTCCTTGTGTTGACCATTAATTACACTCCCTTAGATGGTCAACTTATAGAAGGTTCTACTGTATGCAGTGAAATATTATCACCAAGTATAGGGTGTCCATAAAGTTCCTGTGTGATTTACTATGTTAAACTATGTTAAACTGCACACTAACTTTTGTCCACACCGTATATAATGGTAATACCATACATGTAATATATGTGTATGTATATATGTGAGTATTTATATAATTGTAGTAATATACATGTGATATGTATATGTGAGCATTTACATACAGGGTGGACATAAAGTTCATATGCAATTTACTACGTTAAACTATTTTAAATGGCACACAAACTTGATGTTCACCCTGTATATATGTACAATTTACATAAGATATACCACATCTTGGAGTCTATTTATCTTTTGATAAAATATAATCTCCTCATTGGAAGATTGGGAAGAGAGACAGACCCAGCAAATCTGCCTGGCCCTCTGCTACAACCTAGAATGACCTCGTAAAAACTTCTACCAAACTCACTGAGAGGAAAAAAAAAAATTAATGAAAACATTCAAGTTGTACAAAAGGACAGATGGAGGGAGTCACAACAATCATCTTTTGTTTCATTTTTATTTATTTTTTTTTTTCGTTTTTAAGAACATTGACACTGTAACCACAGAGGTGATTGGAGAATCATAGCCCTCCTGAAATGATATCCAAACAGAAAATTTTTCAATACATATCTCAAAATCACAGAGCATGTAATTCCACATCAGCTCCAAGAAAGCAGCATCTTTGCTTAGGATATGGAAATTTGGAAGCTTATTGCTATAATCTGTGGTTATGATTTCAAGCTCCCCCAGTGATGCCGGGAATCAGACCACAGACTCCTAGTGCTAGGAGCCTATATTGTAATCCAATAAAACCTTAACAACCAGTCTTCATTTTTGTGATAAATTAAGGGCCTCATTTGCTTTGAAGCAGCCCTTCTGCCCTAGAGTTTACCTCGCTGTGGAAACCATCCTAGAGAAACACTAAATTCAGATGGGGTGAAGATGATGAGTGGGGGAGGAGGGGAAGCCCAGATTCCCCACCTTGGCTTCAGGGATTCAGAAACTTCAAAAACAAATGAAAATCTCTCTTTTGGAAGAACTGGTCTTTTAGGATGGGATTTGGAACAATCTTTCATAGACCTTGTCTTCTTAACTTTGGTCAGATCACAGAACGTCACCTTGATTGTGACATCTGAAGCTCGGGCCAAGGGTGCTATCCACCCACTTTCGATTTCATTTCATTTCATTTGGTAATTTGAAATTTTATGCAGAAGCTCAAATGCTGCCCACATCGTGAGTATTTGCCGAGCTGCTATGTCATCTTTGTGAGCCCATTTGTTGAATGACCTCTAAATCGAAAACAGACTTAAAACAAGGATCATATTTATTTCACAACATTAATTCCTCCCTAAGATCCAAGATATGAAGACACAAAACCCCAACACCTGCCTGTGCCTTTTTAAAGAATCCCAGATATCAGCCCAGAAGGGTCCAAAATGTTTAGGCCCTGTATTGGAGAGACTTAACTTTAGGGCAAATTTTAAATAAAAGCAGTTTCTCAAATTTACTTCAATATCTCAATTACATCTTATCCAAAATTAAAAACAAAGCATACGTGGCCAGTTCTGTATCTCCCAAATATCCCAGAACCAACGTTTTAAAAGAGTGGACCATTTTAAACTCTAAGTTTCTGCATTTATTCAAACAATTACTAATCAAATGTATTTATTCCCTGCTATATTCATGACATTAGAATTTGACGTATGGGAAAATCACTGAATTAGAAGTTCCAAGACCAATATTCTAGTCCCAGGCAGATAATTCACCTGTTCTTTGTCCTCAAATAATTAATCACTCTAAGTACCTACAGATGAGGAAATTACTATAGAGCTGATCTTTCTGAATAACTTCTCCTTTCAATATTTATAATTATTGGATGTTAAGATATTAATGGATATTAAAAATTAAATTTGAATTCTATAAAAACATATCCAATGAAGATATGGAGGAAAGAATGCTGGGTGATCCATGAATAGCCCAATTCATGTTTAGAAGATTCAGAGTGATTTGTAAATAATTATAATAATAACTAATAATTAATGGCCACCCAGTAATAGGCTTGGTCCTAAATGTTAGGTACACATACATTTATTAATTCTCACATAAGCCATATTACATTCTATCACTATCCTTCATTTTACAGAAATGCATAGATCCATATGCATATATTAATATTTTACCCACATTGTTTATTCTGAATGTATACATTTAGACACCAGTATGTCTATATTATTTCTATTTGGTAAAGATGCTTCCGTTTATTCAGAAAGGAGAGTGAAATCTATAGATCTCCAAGGCTAGCTCAGAAACTTCTTGATCTCCACTAACAATGTCTTTTCCTCCTCTGTGTTATTAATAGACATTTTTTTGGCTGAAGTATTCGTCATAAAGTTAATTGATTTGTAAAACATATGTACCACTTGTCAGGCAGACAGTCTACATACATGGTCTAAATAATTGTCGTCTCTTCATCTATGTGCTCAGTTAGTTCTCTCTTACCTTCACTGTGGGGTTGGAGATATGACTTACCATGGCCAGGGAATTAAGAAAAATGTCAAATAAGATGCAGGAAGACTTGAAAAGTATTTCAGCTTTGGGCCTTGACACCTCTCACTGTTTTGGGGAACATTACTGGTTGGTGAGAAACCAATGGCCAAGTCTTTCTCCAACATAAATTAAACCAGCTAATAGACATCGCAGTGAGGCTATCCTAGACAAAGAAGTCAAATCCAACTAAAATAAACACCCAGACAATTCAGAGATTCTTGATAAATAATAAAAGTCTGTTGTTTGATGCTACTAAGTTTTGGAGTGGTTGTTACACAGCAAAGACTGAGACATGAATGACATCAATCATGTAGCAAACACCATCTCACCTAGTCCTCACAACCATCACACATGGTTAATGTAATATGCTTATGTTATTTTTTCAATATAAATAACTTGATATCATTGAGGCACTTCCAACACAGCCAAATTCCATGGGATCATAGAACTTAGTGTGTCTCAAACTGTAAGACAAAAAGAGTTGAACATGACATTTGTTGTTTAAGAGCTATACTGAGGTTAATACTAGAAAAACAAGCATTTTATATAAGGGTAGCCTGCCCTCTGCCTCTTCCTTAGCATGCTAAAATTAGGATAATAAAGTCTACTTCAGATAATCTCCAAAAATACAACTTCCTGCAAATGCTCATCTGCAGCTGATCTTTTGACTTTGCTTATGTACAACAACAACTCCAAAGCAGAGAATTGATTGCATTTATCACCCCTATTATAGTCTAATTTCTAAAATGTTTTCAAACAAACTGTCAAGGAATAATCTATAATAAATATTATGGGGTTCAGAGTTTCATCACAGACATCTACTGAATCAGTTAAAAAGTAAATCTAGAAGTTGATCACCTTTTCGTCTAACGTCCTTAAAATACAGCAGTGGTCCTAAAAATAAACATCCATTCCCAGAGCATTTCTTTTTTTTATATTTCTAGTGATACTACAGTGAAAAGGAAATGGGAGGTATACGTCTAAGGACAGAGAAGAAGGGGCCAAAAGAGCATGAAGGAAGGAAGGGGGACCAAAATTGAACACGCTGGTGACCAAGGCACTTCCCGTTCAGTACCATCTTCTATGCTTGAATATCAGGCAAGACCAACTGGCAAATTCAGCTCTCGGGAATTCAGCCCAGTTCCTGCTGCACTTGTTAGCAGGCAGAAACTTGATATATACATTCAAAAACCTGGGAACTCTCTTAGGCACGCACCGCTTTTCCATGCCCATTTTATTCTCAGTTTTGTGTGAGAGGAGGAAGAAATGAATTTACTTATGCAGTAAAATCGTAGATACCATAAAATGCTTCAAAATTAGTGGTTTGAATGAGGTTTATATTTGTGCATTTCCCCTTCCCTCCACTACCCTCACAAAAGAATATCTCAAGGATAATAACGACATTGCCTGTTCCAAAGGAGTGACGTTTGAAGATAATTGACAACTTCAGCCAATCATTTCCCTTCTCTTTTGCCAAAGATCATTCAATTCCAGATGGTTTCTTTACATACTTCAGCAGTCATATGATTTCTCAGTGAGTAGCAAATTGGCCTCTATTATTGATTCTTAGACCAATTAAAGATATAAATGTATTAAACCAGAGCACAATACAGTTTTATGATGTAGTCACAATTAATAGCTTTTCTTGTTCTCCTTGTGGTTGTTAATTACCAATTGACACGTCAAGGTCATTTTATTGAATAAGAATTCCACTTGAAAGGTTCATGCATTTTCTTGGTTTTCTCAACTCATCAATATACGTTCAGCTGAGACATCACAACTTTCAGCTTATTTTAGTTGTAATTATAATCCTAACCTTTCTACTCCACACCCCTCTTAAAGAGTGCTTGTTAATGTTGCTCCCTATGATGAATTATGGTGATGATGACGGGCATCTCACCGCATGGCCCTCTCCACGTTTGATTCTTGTCCTGAATTTATTAAGAGTAGAGTATAAATGTCTTAACACAATAAGTAAGTAAGTGAGGTGAAGGCTATGTTAACCAGTTGATGTAAGCAGTCCAAATTGTATATAAAATCAGCACATTGTAACACATAAATGCATTAATGTACACAGTTATGATTTAATTTTTAAAAAGAATAAACATGAAAAAAGAAATGCAATTTATCAATGCTGTGCATGTATGTAGTTTAAAAACTAAGTGGTTCTATGGAAATCATTGTGAAAATTAGCAGTCCTCCTTCCCTTCCATACTTTGGGGTTTTTATTTTTTTATTTTTTTATTAAATCATAGCTGTGTACATCAATGCCCATTCCCCCAAAGCAACTGCTTTCCACTCTCTTTGATGTTTCTTTTGGTGTTTACTTTCTACTATCTCAGCAGGGAAAAACACTATGTCTTGATTTGCAATTTTGAAATATTACAGATTGAAATAAGTTGAATTTACATGTAAGTTGCAGCAGGTACATTTACCTACAACCTGTAATAGCTTCCATTCTTAAGTGCATAACTTAAGTTGTACTTAAGTCAGATGTTTGTAACTCAGGGACTACCTTATTCAATGTGACCTATTTTGCACAGCAGAAGGATTGCAGAAGCAATAAGCTACTGCAATACTACTTTGAGGTCATCAATTTCCTCTATGTTGCTGACTCATTGGGGGGCAGGAGAGGGAAGAGAGAGAGAATTTAGCACGTACTTATCAAGCAAGAGCTTGCCCATCACCAGTTTGACTCAGTTCATTTCCTGCAAGCTCTTTCCTGCCCTGACTTCTGTGATGCCTCAGTTTCCCCCCATTTCCTCCCTTCTGACTGCTCCTATTCACGCAGCTTCTCTGGCTTTTCATTCTCTCCTTATCTCTTCTTCGTTAAAATTATGTTGAACTCTTCAGAAAGTCTATTAACTATTTTACTTTATAAACCTTTTCTGAGCAATTATATCAGTTTTCAGAATGTGGCTTCCACTACTTCCTGTATTCTAAGGACTTACACATCTGCGTTTTCAACACAAACCTTTCTCCTGAGTCTCAGATACATTCTTTCAACAACATGAGCATCTCCATTCACGTGTTCCATGAAATTCAGTACAAGGTAAGCTCGTTATCTTCTGCCCTCCCCTGGCGCCCCCTCCTGCATTAACTCATACTCCTCACATTCCTATGTCAGAAATCCAGGACTATATTCTCTTCCTTCTTCCCAATGTCCACCCAACTCTTCCTTCTAAGCACCTTAAGTCTGTCCATTTATTTCCAGCCCTCTGTCTACCCCTGAGGGTGTGCTGACTTCATCTTTCATGTTGACTAGCACAGCTGTTCCTACATAGCATCTCTGCAGGCAGTCTTGCTTTTTCCCCATCTCTTCCCTATAATAGAGTCAAAGTGAATATTTCTAAAGTGAAAATCTGCCCGTGTTGCTTTCCTATTTCAATCTTTCAATGGACCCCCAATGGCAGAAGAATGAAATCTGGGCTTTCTAACATGGCTTATTAAGCACCTTCAAAACCAGAATCTTCTAATCCCCTGGGCCTTATCTCTTGCTGTTCTTTTCCCTTTTCATCCCCATTCCTTCTGAGAGGGAAGAGATCACGTTTGCCTTCATCACCGCAGTGTCCTCTAATGCCTCACAGTGTGCCAACAGCACAAGACATGATGAGTGCATGCCTTTTGAATGAAAAGAAGCTGTTCTGGTGGGTGGGTAAAGGCAATACAGGTTGTGTTTACAAACGTAGACCCCTGGGCGGGACTTCCATAGCTCAAATTTCACTTGCTGAGTATATGACTTGGGCCTAAGTTTCCCCATGTATAGAATTAGTTACTAATATATATATATCTTTGGATTATCATGAGAATAATATGAATTTATATGTAAGGAATACCTGGGATGAGTCTGGCAAATAGTAAATATTTTATAAACATGTCTTTTTTTATTCATTGTGTTGAGTTTCAGCTTTGAGATGCTCGTTTTGTTCTAGACTTTGAAAGCAGTAATTTTATTTTGACATATTAAATAGGCCCTCAAGGATAGTTTGTGTAATGATGTGTGAATCAAAAAAAAAAAAAAAACAAACCTATGAATCTGAGCTCTTCTAGGTCAGGTGCATCGTGGTAGAATTAGGCATAGATGAAAGATGCTATAAATCCAACCCACTGCAACAAACTCACACTGCTCCCATGTGATGAATAAGTGCTGAAATATGAACCTTTGACATTGGTGCGATAATATTCACAACAAAAACAAAAACCTAGACAGACATATTGCATCTTAATGTCAGTTGTACCTAATTGCCTTGTTGAAGATCCAGAAACAGCAAGAAAACACATGTCTCTTGTGAAGCGGTGTCTACACACCTATTCTCAGTCATAAAACCAGTAAACATGATTTGAACATTAAATTGTAACCTAAGGTACCTGCAAAGTACCTCTATGTTTTTATTTAGTGAAGCGCTTTGGCCTCCCAACTTGAGTGAAACCAAATATAGAAAAATTTGATTATAAATCATTTATTGTTAAACAAATGTAATCATGCTCTAAGTCAAACCATATCTCTTATAGGGACACATTCCTATGACAAAGAAAGTATCAGGGCTAAGATGCTAAATTTTGCCATTCAAACTATGGCTAAAATTACAAATATTTTATGACCATCTGTCACCTTTGTCAATTGAAAAAAAATATTGTTATGATTTTTATGCATAAATACAGATGCCCATTTGATCTACGTTAATTTATAAATTTATGTAATTCCACAAACATACTGCTAGATTTTTCTTTAAAGGGAGAATTTATTAGCTGATTATTAAGATCGTTTTGAAAAACAAACCAGCAAAAATAGTAAAGAACTTCATGGGATAAGAAGAATATGAGTGATGTCAGAGGGCTAGCCCTGTCCGTATTAAAACATACTGTGAATAGCCTAGAGTTAAAACTGTGTAATAAAACTCAATTTTTTTTAAAGAAAGCAATATATAAAACAGAGAAGGTAATGTGTTGAGGTGGATGGACTAGGGAAAGAAGTTTTTCATTCTAGATATCTGCCTTTTGAAATTACGTAAATGTTTCACATATTCATAAAATGAAATGTCAAAAAATGTAAAAATAAAGTAAATGATCCCAGTGGTAGCATAGTCACACACAGAGGAACTAAACTATGTGAATTTAAAACACTATGATTTGTGCATTTCTGAAGGGTGTACTCCAAGACTATAATATACTGAGAATGAAGACAATTACAGAAAAATTAAAAAAAAAAAAAAAAAAACAAGGTGTATACACCTTTCTGTATTGTTGGTAGTAACGTTGGTATTGTCAATATTTCCAGGCTGTTGGTGGGGACTTTATAACAAAAAGAGATGAGTATTTCTGGGATACTATAATTCCATAATTCCCAGTATTGTTGAGAATGAGATTCCTGCATTGGAGAAAGAAGACAGGATGTAGTCTTGAAGTAGGTCAAGCAGAAGCTTCAAGTAGTTCTGAATTTGAATTGGAAGTATGAATACAAATTGTTGATTTTTTAGCTTTAAAAGCATATCTGCCTTAAAGAAAGACGGAGACTTTACCTCTTTCATGTTT
>CAUYPK010023010.1:0-11122 GCA_963574355.1 Loris lydekkerianus
CAAGGCAACAGCCCAAGGCTGCAGTGTGCCAAAACTGTCTCACTCTGCCCCTAAGGATTAGGGCTGTGAGGCAGTTCAGTCCCCGCCTTTAAGCTGCTCAGTCACTAAGTTACTTTGTCCCGCCAGTTCCTTGCTTTGGGACCCTGGGGGCAGAGCTTGCCGGAGCAGTTTTTTCACACAATGGCTTTCACTGAGCCCAGCTCAGTGGCTCATTTTGGGGCCTCGGACAATGCCCAAAGTTCTCCACACTTTTGCTGAAGCTCTCCCCAAGGCAGCTCAACTGAGCGCCAAGTCCAAGAACACCAAAAAAGTTCACAGGTAAGGCCTTTCCAGTTTGCAGTCTCACTGCTGCTTGTACTCATGGTTGCCGGCGTGATTAGGTCAATCGAACACACACAGCCACTTGCCAGTTTTCCACTGTTTTTGTCCTCCTCCTGGGGTCCAGAAGTCCCTTGCTGGCTCCCTGTATCCTCAAAGGGATGATCATAGGTAGATCCCACCGGCCAGAGATGTCTGGAGTCTTGTCTTCCCAGAATCGCCGTGCCCAGTTGCAGGGAAGCTGTTACTCAGCCGCCATCTTTAATCTCGACCGCAAAACTCCATTCTCACGTGATAACAATTTGTGACATGTAAAAAGATATGAGTGAAAAGCTATAAATGCCCTATATACAAACTAGAGCTTTGACTCAGACCTACAGTGGTCTTGTTTTTTATGACAATTTGTAACAGAAAGGCTCCAGATTACAGGGCTGTAGTGAAAATGAGAAAAGAAGAACCACAGGTACTGGGTATCTACTTATATTCCTCATTTCTGCTAGTTGAGTGATTGTTAACAAGATAAAGGAGGGTAAACTAATTTCAAGACAAAATGGCAAACATAGGCCATATTTAACCACTCTTTGTTAAATCTAAGGAACTGCGTTTTGCATACAAAGCAAGAATATGGTCATTATGAATGTTCTTCTCTAATTATGAAAAGCCAGTTTCTGAAGGATCTGTTCTTAGTATTAATATTTGTAGCACAATGTTTTAGAATGATTTCTGAGGGCCCAAAGCCCCTGAATTCCACCAGGTGACCTTGGGCAAGTTATTTAACCACTCTGAAGCTACAATTCTTTCAACCCTAAAATGATGTGTTGAATCAGAGATCAATGCTACAGGCTGGAAGTTTGTTTCTCTGTAAAATTTATATGTTGAGATTCCAACCACCAAGGCGATGGTATGAGGAGGTGAGGCCTTTGGGAAGTGATTAGGTCACCTGGTTGGAGCCCTCATAAATGGGATTCATGTCCTTCTGAAAGAGACCTGAGGGAGCTTAGTTGTGCCTTCTGTCACATGATGTCTATGAGGAATGGACCCTCACACAACACTAAATCTGATAGCACTTTGATATTGGACTTCTCAATCTCCAGTGCATTGAGTAATAAATATCTGCTGTATATAAGCCATATAATCTATGTATTTTGTTAGAGCAGCTCAAATAAACTAAGAGAAGATCCTTTGAGGATAAAAAACTTGGGAAGATTTTAAGGGTTTACTTTGGATTATTTTTATAGTTGAAGCAAAAGAACATTTCCTGCCCCAATATAATGGATTAATAAAATGTGTTGTATGCCTACCATAAAAAATGGTGACCAAGTATCCTTTGTGACAGCCTGGATGGAATTGGAAACCATTGTTTTAAGTGAAACATCACATGAATGGAGCAACAAACTCATGTACTCAATACCAAATTGGAACTGATCAATCAACACTTACGTGCACTTATGGAAGTAAATCTCAATGAAAATCAAGCTAGGGGAAGGGAAGGAGAGGATGGGTGAATTCACACCTTTTGGGTACAGTTATCTGGGTAAAAGGCACACTTATAACTTTGACTCAATCTGCATAAAAACCAAGTATATAAACAAAACATGTGTACCCCCTCATATTCTGAAACAAAGAGACATTAAAAATGTCTTTTTAATTTATATTTCTTTTTTATTTTACTTTAAGCATTATTTTAAAAACAGTTCTTGTAATTCAGAAATTTTACTGAAATCAGGCCTTTCCCTATTTTAAGTATTTAACATTGTTAGTGTCTTTCATTCCAGAGTAATAAATATAGAACACATATATTTCCTCTGTTTTAAACTTGTACCTAGTTGATACACAGCTATTCAGCCATTATGGTGATTAGACATCTTGAATACTCTATAATTCCCAGTTAAAAATACCTGTTAGCTATTATATCGTATATGACTGACATCATTTAACATTCAACTGCATTCATGTATCTCACTTCATTTTAATTAAAAAAAAAAATGTAGCCAGGAAAAACATAGTGACCTCTCGTGTTCTACTTATGTAAAAGGTGTTGGTTATTGGGCTATTGATCAATAAGAGCTTATATCTCTGTTTCTGGCTCTGTTGGTAAAATGCAGGGCTTGGTTAGTCAATTCCAAGTCTCTTTTTCCTTTCCTCAATTGGCATTTTTTCAAATAATTTCTGAGTCACCCCTGGAGGCATCCTGTGAGACAGTATGGCTCGAGCAGCACTGTCAGCAACATCTCTGTGTGGGCGTGAGCTCTGGGGCCCCCCCTTTGGTAGAATGCAGCTAAGGAGGGCTTAAAGATGCGACCTGCCTCTGCAACCATCTCAAAGGAGAAAAGGGCTGTGTGAGGTCTGGGCTAGAAAAGGATTTTACATTAAGGATTTTACATTTCTTTTTGGCATGGCTTGCCTTTTCCAGATAAGCACAAGACATCCTTAGAATTATTGAGCGTATCTGAAACAGAGAGAGGAAAAAACCCAAATCCACTTAAGATTCAGCAGAGGGCTCGGAAGCATAATAGTTCAGGCAAGATACCACTTGTCAATGACTTTTACATAATAAAAACAGCTTTCATATTTCTTCTCATTACATAAAATGTTTGCAATAAAAAAAATTGAAATATACATAAAAATATATTGAGTTAAATAGTTAAATAAAGATCATCTGGAATCCCACCACTTTAAGATATCCAATTAACACTTTTATAAACCTACACATACTTCTTGTTAAGCTTGCACACACCACTCATACAGACAGATTTACAGGAATGGGATGTAATAAATGTTTAATTATAAAACCTTTTAAAAAAAGTTACTTCTACTTTTACCCATTACCCTTGATACTCTCTTTCTCAAACAAAGCAAGTATTATTAAGTGCCAGGTACATCTCTTTTATACACTTTAATCTATATAGATACATAAATAGCCATATATAATCTTATATAATTCTATGTATGCATACATAATGGTATGTGGTATATTATGCCTTTTTACTCAATAATATGCTATAGAGACCCCTCCAAGTCGTATGGTATAGTTTTAATTTATTATATTTTATTAATATCCAAATGTTTCATAGCATAAATATCTCATTATGTATTAAACTATTTCCCTTTTTGTGAGTATCCACTTTTTCAGTTTTTACCACTCCAAACTGATGAGTTTGTGATGAACAAACACTTGTAATGCTAAGAGTCCCTAAGTTTTACTTTTTCAATTTCTAATCCAGATGGGGTTTTTTTTTTTGTCAGTTGTTAACTTGCTATCATGATTGTTTAGAAATTCAATATGACAGCGAGGTTTTCCTAGGAATTCTCATTCAGGTAAATGAAGGGGTACGTGCGGTTTCTTTCTGTAATTTCAGATAATGACCTTCTCAATATGGTGGTCAGATCATGTTTCCAGCCTCAGGAGCTACATACTAAGTCATTCCGTTGGGAAACTGTTACTAAAACAGAAAGGTTCTGGGCGGCTGACGTGGCATCACAGTTTACAGTGTCTGCCAGCTGTGAGTAACAGCAGGCTGTCACCATGGGAAATAACAGCAGCAGCAGCAGCAACTCCTGATTTAGGGGCAAAAGATGTAAGTACTTATTTTCACCATTTGCCAATTAACCCAAACCAAACCCAAGTGAGGAACGCTAAGAGGGAATACGATTTCCACAAAAGACTCTTAGCCGATTCGTTTGGGAAGAATTTGGTCTTTCTCAGGGTAGAAAGGCATTGAGCCAGCACATGGTTTTCAGCAAAATGAAGAACATCACAGGGTCTTGCTTGAAAAAAACTAACTTCATCTGTGGCAAATGTCACTTTCAAACCCTGACTCTGTGGAATGCCTGCATACCTCTGGCAGGGCTGTCCCCTGGGGGACGGAATGGATTGCTGTGTGCAAAAGAACAAGTGATTTCAATTTACAAAAAAAATCCTGGGCAGGTTTGATAATGGGAAGATGAAATGAGGCTTAGCAGTTGCAGTGTTTGGGGGAGAGGAGAGAGCCTGTTAAATATTTTAAGGAGGACTCAAGTTTGTTAAGGCCGACTTGCACGCAATGTGGAAACTTTTGTTCTCAAGCAGTATAGATGACTAGGGGCCTGGTGCCTGCTATGACAAATTAAACTCTGGCATGGATCCTTTTATAAGAGGTGGCTCTGGGGCTGCTGTCCCCAAGGCTTCTATCCTGGAAGTCATATCCAGAGTTTCTAGTATTTTCAGAGTTCACGACCCATGTGTTTATGGGTTCGTGATTTTTTTTTGCTTTCTGTTGACACCTTTTACTCTAATGTTCAGTTCTGCACAAAACTTCATCATGACCAATAGTGATTTAACCTGAATGTGGTTAATATATTGGAAAGCAGATATTTTTGATTCCTGCCTGTATGTTGGGGATTCCTAAGTGAGCAAGATGGAATAAAGTCCTGCCCCTGTGGAGTCTGCAGCCCAACAGGAAAAAGATGTTATGAGAGAAGAATTGAACTCTGGGCTGGGAATTGGGAGACCTGGATGCAGGTCCTGGCTTTGATCCCAGTGAACCATATGGCACTCTGGGCTTCAGCGTGTGTGCTCTAAAACGAGTGCACTGGGTGGATAACCACTTCAGTAATGGATTGCTCACCTAGTGTGAGTTTCCCTCTTACTGAACAGCTTCTCACATTGAATTTGTTCCACGTCCACCTTGGGGACAGGTGCTTTATTTATGAAATAGATCTCACATGTCACTAACCAGACCTTGTCAGATTGTGATATTCTGTAACAGAAACTTGAAGGATCTTTCTAGATGGGCTCACTTGTCATATTGTAGGAAGAAAGGTTACTTTCAAGAAAGATGTCTTTTTAAAGAAAGAATATTGAATAGTTCATGACTTTGTGTTTCTTCCTTGCTCAGGGGCCATACTAATCTTCTCTATATCATTCTGATTTTAGTGCCTGTGCTGCTAAAGTAAGCACAAGATGGATATGTCTTCAAGGTAGCAATTCTGCATAGACTCAGCTTAAGTGTCTAGATTTCTGTTTTCAAGTGGTTACTGATTGGAGCAACTGCTGCTGACTTTTGAGGGGCAAAGACACTAAAACCTGATATTAAGGAAAATGAAATTGCTTAAAATTGGTGTGATCCACAAGCTTAAGGCTGAAAGAAATTTAACTGAGTCAAAAAATAAGCCAGACTGTGGTTTCAAATAGCATAGAAAATACTGAGCATTAGTGGCTGTAGCTTCAGCTTCCTGACTGACACTTGTTACCATTAGCTCAGTCATTTTTTTTTTTTTTTTTTTTTTGATACACAATTTCTTTTTTTTTGAGACACAGTCTTACTATGTCACCCTTGGTAGAGTGCCATGGTGTCACAGCTCATAGAAACCTCAAACTCTGGGACTTAAGTGATTCTCTTGCCTCAACCTCCCAAGTAGCTGGACTACTGGCACTTGCCATAACGCCCGGCTATTTTTTTGTTGCATTGGTCATTATTGTTTAGCTGGCCCGGGCTGGGTTCGAACCCACCAGCCTTGGTGTATGTGGCTGACACCATAACCACTGTGCTATGGGTGCTGAGCCTCGATATGCAATCTTATTCTGGCCCCCTGGGTAGAGGGCTGGGGCATCATAGCTCACAACAACCTCAAACTCTTGGGCTTGAGCAATCCTCTTGCTAAACCCTCCTCAGTAGCTGGGACTATAGATATGTACCACTACACCTGGCTAGATTTTCTGATGGGGTCTCACTCTTGCTGAGGCTGGTCTTGAACTCCTCAGCTCAGGCAGTCTTCCTGCCTTGGCCTCCAAGAGCACTAGGATTACAGGTGTGAGCCACTGCACCCAGCCCAGCTCAGTCATTTTTGACATTGGAAATTGTAGTTTTATAACATGCTTAGTAGAATGATGAATAAAATTAATTTTTAGAAAGCATAATTAATGTAAATACTGTCTTCCCAGTCACTGACTCCCAAAATTATCTGCATGGACATTTATACAGCTCTGGCTCCCTCCATCCCTTCCTAAAGGCGGAGGTGTACTTCCAGACCTGGGACCACCACCTTCCTCCCTGAGTTCCTTTATTCACCCTGTGTCTCCAGGCTTTCCCTCACGCTGGCTTGCCATCCTAAGAAAAAACAGGTTCTAGTCTCTTTCATTTCCAACCAGCCAACCAGCGACCAGCCAATGAACAAACACAATTCCTCCTTACTGTTCTCTCCTTTTTCTTTCTGACCCTTTCCCTAACCCTGTGGAATTCACTGGACACTTTCAAGTTCTTTATTATTATTATTATTATTATTATTACTTAAAAAAACTCTTCTCCATCCCCAGAGATGGAGCCGTACTATGTCCCAGTTTGGCTTCAAGCCACCCTCCCAAGTAGCTGGATCAACGGCTGCTGCCCAGCTCCAGCTCCTCTATAACTTCTCTCTTGTTACACGTATTTGTTCCCTTTACTTATTCCTCTTTCATTTTTTTTTTGGTAGAGACAGAGTCTCACTTTACCACCCTCGGTGGAGTGCTGTGACGTCACAGGACTCACAGCAACCTCTAGCTCTTGGGCTTCCGCGATTCTCTTGCCTCAGCCTCCCGAGCAGCTGGGACTACAGGCGCCCGCCACAACGCCCAGCTATTTTTTGGTTGTAGTTTGGCCGGGGCTGGGTTTGAACCTGCCACCCTCGGTATATGGGGCCGGCGCCCTACTCACTGAGCCACAGGCACCACCCAACTTCTTCCTTTCTTGACCTTCTCTCCTCCTTTGGTTGCCCTGATCTTGTCCTGGCTTTGCCTTCTCTGTCTTCATGGACTTCTCTTTCTCTGCTGTTTAACTTAAACAATTATTTTCCTATTTTGAAAGCTGTGCTCTTCTTTGACGATCTCATTCATATCCGTGATTTTAATTATGACTGTGTACTGATAATGTCTAAATCAAAGCACACATGAAACTTTAGGAGAGAAGCAGCATATAAACGAATTAACACCATGATCTGCAAATATGTGTCCCTGCCAATTTCTCCTGGAAACTCCTGACTCATATCAACTGCCTGAGCACCACCAATATATTGTCCTGCAGACAGCTCAGCTCACTGTGGCCTGTCCTAACCTTACGGTTTCTGTGAGTTGGCTGCTCTTCCCCGCACATATAGTAATGTATGTAACCTCTACCCTAACACATCACATTTTATTAAAGTCACAAATTTGCTTCATTTGTCTCTCCATTTGATGATGAAAACCCAAGAAATAGAAATATGTCTTTTGTTTCTGTATTTCTAGTGCTTACAACACCATAGAGCACATATAATTATGGAATAAATGATCATTGAATGGGTGAATGGTGCACAGATGGCTGCTTGCAGGTCCAGGTTGACATTCTGTTATTTCAGTCAATCCAATGGGAAGCATCATGCTTTCCTAGTAGTTTGAGCATAAGTGCTGGGTTCATGCTTCTCAAAAGGTCTCTGGACATGTACTGATTGCCGAATTAATCACCATGGCTACAGAGTTGCAAGACTCTGACTGCCCAGGTCTAAATTTTGTTCCAATTCTTAGAGCAAGGAATGAAATCAAATCTATACATGATATAGAAAGTGAGAGGAGGCAGGAAAGTTCATAAAAGAAAAATTGATGATTTATTGCCAGAAGCCAGAGGGTAGGCTCCTAGGCAGGCAGAAATGTCAGGTATTCATTGTAAGTGTGCACAAACAACCTAGATATTGGGGAAAGCTGGGACCCTTCTCTTCTTGGCTGGGTGAGGCAGCAAGTACCATCTCAACACTTGTCTTTGTATTTGAGGCTCAAACCACACTGAACATAAAACCCACTGATGATGCTCTTGATGTACCAGACCTCCCTTCACTTCTGAGCCTTTATCACATCCATCCTTCTGCGGGACATGTTCTCTCTTTCCAAGATAAAGGACTCCTCTCAGGTCTGAGTTGAGACTGTACTTCTGTTGGGAAGCTTTCTTCCACAAGGCTGGACACCTTTGCAATACATTTAATTTGGTTCTTACTGGCCTCCTGTCCTTACACTTTTCCTAAAGCAGATGCTCAATAAATACAATGAAGGATGCACTCAGTTTCTTGGTTATTAAACAGGAGCACAAACTGTTCAGGCTTCCCTATGTATAGTTTTGGGACTTCATAGCTTTATTTGACGATCTACGGAGAGTCAGTTCATATAGGAGAAAACACTTTTATTACAATGAATAGATGAATTAATAATGTCTAAAATACTATTTTTTGATGGGAAATACTTTTTTTATTCTCCCACGAGTGATATTATACCCCAATCAGAATCATTTAGTGGTATAATTTATGTGGCCAGCACTAGGACATGGTGACCTGGGACATACAAAATATTGTATCCTCAGTGTAAAAGGGAATACTCATAGCAAGGGTGTATAGAAAGTACATCACAGAAGCCATGTTGTGGGGGGCAGGAAGTATGTACTCAGTGTGCAGAAAAACCATAACATTCATTTATGGGATTTTCTCCCAAATAGTGAGCTTTGGCCATGTCTCGTGGTGATGGTAGACACGTATGCTTAGAAAACAAACTTCTCCATCATCTTGTCTTGCCCTTCAGTGTCCTCCAGAAACTAACGTTTAAACTTTGTTTTTTTAGTATATTAAGTGGCTCTTATGGAAATTGTTAAATTTAGCAGTAGAACAGCACTCCTGGTAAGCTTTGCTAGAACTGTAGCCACTTCCTCCAGACTGAGAGAACAAGGGATGTGAGTGCCATCAAAACACGTGTATATTTGACATTGTGCATATACACGGGCTATTTCTGTACCCAGAACAGTGGCCAGATGGGTAGAACCTGAAATGTGGTGTATGAACCTTTATCAGGTGACAAATGAGACAAGGAGAAAATACAGAAATTAATTTTTGAGTTCTTATTTTTATAATTGAATGTCTATCTAATCTATCTGTCATCATGTTGAACAAACCTACTTCTACTGACTGATAACTTTGAAGATACAATCATTGTATTCACATGAAATGGATTTTTAAATAATTGAACTTTTGTGTTAAATATATTGCATGGCTATTACTAAGCAGTATGCTTTTCTGAGCAAAAGCGTTGGTAGAAGTCTTGTGATTGATTTTCCTCTACTTGGTGACTGATACCAGTACGTTGTGTGTGAGTTTAGCAAAATCTCCTGCTTTTTCAGGTCTCATCTTTATTGCCCCTAAAATGGATAGATTCTTTTCTGGGTCATGAAAATAATGAGCTAAGGGTAGGGATCTCCGGGGAAGACAAGCTATGGATACACTGGATTATTATGATGAGAGAGAAGGTAGAATAAAAATTTAAAACACACCAGGCACAGTGGTTCACACCTGTAATCCTAACACTTTGAGAGGCTGAGGCAGGAGGATCACTTGAGGGCAAGAGTTCAATACCAGCCTGGGCAAGACAAAAATTGTTCTAAAAATTAAGAATAATAACATCAGATTAGATTATAAGTCAACAATAAAGAACAGCTAAGATGGAAGTTAAGTATGAACTGCTATGATAAAGGCTAAATAAGAACATATATCTTAAACAACCTAGAAAGTAACTCTTCTGCTGTGCTCTTTTAAACACGGACAATCACCATTTGTTGAACACTTACTATGTGTAGGACACTGTGCTAAGTGCTTTTACCAGAAAAGTGTGCATCTGAACTGTTGCAAATATGAAATTTCTTTGATCATGCATCCATTTATCTATCGGATATTAATTTAGCACTTTCCTCATGCCATGAACAGTACATTGTCTCATTTATTCTGCAACAATCTTGTAAAGATAGCTATTATTATACACTCATTTAACAAATGCGGGCACTTAGCCTGAGAGGTCAAATACCTTGCTTGAAGTCACATAGTTAATCAGTGGGGGCATTAGAACGCAAATGCAATTCTGATTGCAAAGCTTGAGCTCTTGACCACCATATAGTACCACATTCATTACTTTTCTACCGATAAGTATCTGGTCACACCTTTAACAGAATGTGAGGAACCTGGAAGAAAGCAAAGCAAAGATTGTTGGCTCATTCCCATACTGAACAGGGACTTGCTTTGGTGCTTTCCCTATATTATTTCACCCACATTACAGCAATATTGCCTTGTTGGTTTTTTTTTTTTTCAGATAGGGTCTTGGTCTGTCACCCCACCTAGAAGGCAGTGATGCAATCATAGCTCACTGCAGCTTTGAACTGCTGGCTCACAGGATCCTCCTGCCTCAGCCTCCTCAGCAGCTTGGACTACAGGCGTGTACCACTACACCTGGCTATTTTCTTTTTTTTTTCTATTTTTTTGTAGAGATGAGGTCTTACCATATTGTTCAGGCTGGCTCCAGCTTCTGGCCTCAAATGATCCTCCCGGCTGAGTTTCCCAAAATGCTGGGTGTAAAAATTTTACACTTTTTAAAGGTGTAAAATCCACTTTTTGGATTTCATTTTAGAGATGAGAAAACAGAGGCTTGAGTGATTTTTCCAAAGGCATATAGTTAGGAAAGGGTGGTTAAAACTAAATTCAGTTTTTAATTCCTATATTCTTTCATCTGGGCCTTTGCTACTTCCCAAAGTGATGAAGGGAGAGACATTTTCTTTTTTTTTTTTATTATAGATAAAAATATGCACCATAGATATGGCCCGACCCATTACCCTCCCTCCACCTGAACCTCCCCCCTCCCTTCCCATTCCTTGGTCCTTTCCCCATAGTCTTGTGGTATAGTTGGGTTATAGTCTTCATGTGAAAGCTATAGTTTAGCTTCATAGTAGGGCTGAGTACATTGGATACTTTTTCTTCCATTCCTGGGATACTTTGCTAAGGAGAATATGTTCCAGCT
>CAUYPK010023012.1:0-18007 GCA_963574355.1 Loris lydekkerianus
GATAAAATATTAAAACTGAAATATACATTGACAACTCAGAAAAATACTTTTGTGAAGCAGAAACAGCTAAATACTTCATCACTGTGAGCAAGTTTTCAAGTTGCCAAGATAATAGCATGCACTGGCAGACCATTCATGGACGGAGAATTTGTTAAAGAATGCCTTCTTTCTGTTGCCAAAGAGATGTGTCCAGAGAAGGCCAATTTATTTAGTACAGTGAGTCTTTCAGGACACTCAATTATATGAAGGATTGAAGAAATGGGAGACAATTTGCATCAGCATTTGCAAAACCCCGCAAAAAACCTTTCCTATTTTTCCTTGGCACTTGACAAAAGTAATGATGTTCGTGATTCTGCACAACTTCTAATTTTTATTCGTGGTACAAATGACTATTTTGAAGTCACAGAAGAGCTTGCTGCACTGAAAAGCATCAAAGGAACAACTACAGAAGAGGATATTTATAAAAAGGTTTGCCAAACTGTGAATAGTTTGGAGCTGGACTGGGCAAAACTAGCCAGTGTGACAACTGATGGTGCTCCCAACTGATGGTGGGGTCTAAGAAAGGAGTAATTGCTCACATTAACCAAGAGATAGACAAACATAACCATTCTCATCCAATAGCCATACACTGCCTCATCCATCAACAAACACTGTGTAGTAAATCACTGAAGTGGGACTCTGTTATGAAAACTGTGGTATCTTGTGTTAACTTCATTAGAGGTAATACACTAAACCACAGACAATTTCAGGAATTTCTGAGTTAAATGTTTCCTGTGAAGATGTTCCATACCACATAGAAGTTTATTGGCTGAGTTAAGGGAGAATTTTGAAACATTTCTATGACCTACTTTCACAGATTACAGCTTTTCTGCTTTCAAAAAACAAGTAACAGAGCTCAATGATGCAGAATGGAAATGGCACCTTGCCTTTCTGACAGACGTAACAGAGCTACTCAACAATTTCAATGTGCAACTTCAGGGAAAGGGGAAGCTCATCTGTGAGATGCAATCACATGTGAAAGCATTTGAAGTAAAATTAGGCCTCCTCATCAAACAAGCAAAGGAGGAAAATTTCTGCCATCTCTCCACAATTCAAAATGTTAGCAGAAAATCCATTGGTTGCATTCCTAAACAAAACATGTGTGGATTCTCTGGAAAAGTTTCAAAAAGAGTTCCAATTTAGATTAAAAGAGCTTCATCTCCATGAACAGGACCCATTCTATTGACATTGAAAATATGGATACGATTTACCAAATGGAACTGGCTGATCTGCAGAATTGTGACTCTCTGAAAGATGCATTCAAGTCAAGCAGCATTCTTAATTTCTATGCATCTCTCCCCTCTGAGACATATTCTAATCTCAGGAACCATGCCCTCAAAATGGCAACCATCTTTGGTAGCACTTATGTCTGTGAACAGACTTTTTCCAGAATGAATCATCTGAAATCTCCAACCAGATCTAGACTAACTGATGCACACTTGCATCACTTCCTACAACTAGCAGTGACAAATATGGAACTGGACATTGACCATCTCATTAGCCAAAAGCAGGCCCATAGTTCCCATTGAAATACTAGTAAGTTTTGTTGATTTTACTTTACTTGTTCTTCATTTTAAATATTGTATTTGTTCCCATTTTGTTTTTTTACTTCAAAATAAGATATGTGCAGTGTGCATAGGAATTTGTTCATAGTTTTTTTTTTTTTTAAACTATAGTCTGGCCCTCCAACTGTCTGAGGGACAGTGAACTGGCTCCCTTTTTAAAAAGTTTGAGGACCTCTGATCTAAACGAAGATCTGTTTGAGAGGCCAAGTAATTCCTTAAATGAGATGCAAAGGCAAGCGAAGATAACTCTGTCTTGTTTGCTTGCTATGTGGGGAATGCAGGATTCACATGACTCAGGATATGATAACATACTCGGAAGTGTCCTGATTTGGGAAATAAGAGACAGTGCTTTATTCATCCACTCATTCAATAATTCATTCATTCAGCTGACTATACTTATGTGTATCTTCTGCCCACAGTGTTGGGATACTATCTCCTAAGATCATCATGAGGATCTCATCTTAAGGAGCACCAACTCTGTCCTTCTTTTCGGATTCCCTTGGCTGCCTCCTTTTGTCTTACCCTTTGTCAACACATCACACCTGCTGATTAGTCCCTTATAACTAGCTGAAATGGCACACTCTGGGGTATTGGGTCTAGCTTACTAGATAACACAAGCTGATAATGAGAGGGCATGGGCTTCCTGTAGGGTAAATTTCACCATTGAGAAATTAATGAGGAGTGGAACTAGGCAGATAATTTTCTCTATTCATGGATTTCTCCAATACGCTGGTTTTCTTTATAAATCTTCCAGCAAATATACCAGCGAGGTGACTTGCTGATGTAGGGGCCGACACATTAAAAGGATTGCACCTTGTTGTTCATTATCTTTCCTTAATGTTACTTCCTTCTCTGCCTTTCAGTTACTACTCTTCATCTGTTTCTCTCAAATAAAGTATCAGTGTGATCTTAGATAAGACATCCAGACTTTCTGTGCTGCAGGAGTGGAGCTGAATGCTCTGAAGACCTCTTCTAGCTCTAAATTTTAGAATTCCATAATTATCTGCAATGATATTAAAATTATTTGCTTTGTAAAACAGTCATGTTCTAGAACTTTCCAAAATGAAATATAGAAGAGTGATTTGTTTTTTAATTATAGGTTACCCTTATGAAATCAGAAACAGACTTTCTCTTTCATGAAAATAATTCCTAATCACCAAAGCCTATTTCAAATACCCAAATTAAATGAAGTTGTATTAGGCAATGTCTAAATCAACCACAGAAACCCAAAATTTTATTTTGTAGTTCTGTTTGAAAAGTGTCATGTCTGGACAATTTCATCAGAGGGAAGAAAGAATTATTATTTATTAGGGCAAAGTGTAATGCCAGGCACTAAACAATCTTCTTTTTATACATTATTTTATTTAGTCCTCATGAAAACTCTGAAAGGAAGGGATTATTTTCTCTATTTATTTTAAAGTTTAAGAAGCTAAGACATAAGGGAGTGATAAAAAGCCCCAGAACACACAGCTAATAAGGGCCAGCAAAAGTAAAAAGTCATCTGCCAGGCTCCAAAGTCCTCAGTCTTCTGATGAGTACACTCCTTTGCTATTTTATCTTCATTTCCTTCCCTCATTCTTCTTTCATCCACAGAAATCTACTACTTAGGAACCATTTGTGGACCCACAGCTTCACAAATTTATTACTTTTTTATTTATTTGGCTTTCCCCCCAAGTGCTTAAAACATCTAGTAATGTAGAGCTACATATATCATTTAAATGATATGTGTGGGCTGGCAAAGGTAACATACAAGTTTAAAAATTCTTTAATTTAGAAGTATTAAAATATGCACCATGAATCACTTCCTGAATACATTTCAACAAGTTAACTATTTCAGTTTCCATAATAGTCTTCTAAAAGTGTTTATTAACATATATTTGTGTTTTGCGAATCTAAATGTAAAAGATGTTTGCAAGATAATTCCAATGCCTAAGAAAGACTAAGGATCTTTTTTATCCTCAGAGAAAGCTTTTGTTAGTTCTATTTGGTGGCATTTAAATAATTTAAAACTGGTGATTCATAAATGTACTAAAGTAAGCCTCTACTAACAAAAATATGGGATTTTACTGAATATATCATTCATTAACTTTAAGACACTTGAAGCAGAAAATTAAATCTTATTTATGTCGTACAAATACACACAAAATTAACATGCTTTTCGTACTAAATTATTGATGAAATCAGACATTTCTCATGAAGCAATTAAATGTAATCAGTGGGAAAAAACTGACATTAGGTTTTAATGACCATGAAACACTATGTTCAGAACATACCTAAAATAAATGGCAGTGTCTTTAAAGCAAGTATCTGTGCCTGGCTCCTTACACATTGATTTAACCCCTGAAATTCTAATTTAAAATCTTAGTCTAAGCAGTGACTGGTCAGAAGACTAAGAATGATCTGCTCTGACAGGTCAGAAAATAAGCAAGACAATAAATATATAAATAAACAAATAAATGCTTATGGTGCTTCATTTGTAATATAATGCTAGGGACCTTATGTATTGAACCTCATAAAACCTTCCAAGTGATCCTGGGTGGTCTCTGGAAGTCCTGCTAAGAGTCCCCGTGCCCCCAGTCTATGACGACGCATAAGTTTTTACTGAAGTGATTCTCAAATGGCAAAATGGCCAGATACCAATTGTCCATATCAAGGCACAGCCCAGATTTGGTCTTTCATTTGCCGGGGGAAAAGGATACAACTATTTTTAAGGTGTTCTGTTTTATCAAAGGCCTTTTCCTTACTGCTCTATTCATAATGTCATGCATATATTGATCCACATTTGCATATTCATGATAGCCAGCCAGCCTCAAAACCAAGTAGAAAAGTTCAAAGCCAGTGAGTTTCTTCTTAAAGACTCATCTCTTGGTCCTGTGTGTCCTCCCTGTACTTCTCTCTAGCTTTGCAAGAACAACTTATATCAGCACCCCCTCCCATAGCCCTCAGATCAAGCTTTATGTTACACCTTTTCAGAAGCAGGGGTAGATTATTTATTTGTACATGAATAGATATAATGACACATTTATCCATTCAGTCACTCAACAAACATGTACTGATTATCTATTTTGTGCTAGGCCCCATACTGGGGATTGGAAAAATAGCATCATAGTAAACTTAAAAAAAAAAAAAACAGCGGTAGGGAAAGACTGATTCTTGTTCAAATTCTCACAATTTCACTTTGCTGCATCTTAAAAGAGTAAGATGTAGGTAGTGAGGCTAAAGAAACAGACTCCACTAAAGGATTATAAACAGAAATGTACGTATTGTAAATAGCAATGACTCCCTCAGAACTCTCGAGTCTCCGGGAGCATGCCCTTTCTCTCCACTCGGAAGATCAGTCTTAAGCACAGCATACAAATTATTCAACAATATAGCAAATGGAACTTTTCCTGTTATCTTAAAATTTGAGGTTATGCCTGGAAGGGTACAAGAGGCGATAAATAGCCTCATATTCTAAAAAGCAGCTGCTAAACAAATCCCCATGAATTATTACAGGTTAAATAAAGCCCTGCACAGCAGCTCATGCCTGTAATCCTAGCACTCTGGGAGGCCGAGGCAGGTGGATCACTTGAGCGCAGGAGTTTGAGACCAGCCTGAGGAAGAAGGAGACCCCATCTCTGCTAAAAACAGAAAAACTAGCCAGGCATGGTGGGCCCAGTTACTTGGGGGACTGAGACAAGAAGATTACTTGAGCTCAAGAGTTTGAGGTTGCTGTGAGCTACAGTGATGCAATGGCACTTTATCTAGGATGACAGAGTGAGACTGTCTCAAAAAAAAACAAAAAAAGTTAAGGAAATAAATTGTTAACAAAAATAATTATTCTTCTCCAAAATCCCCCGAAGAGCCTGTACAAGGAACAGAGTAGCGGAGACTATTTTCACGGATCATTTCTCCAGTTCATTACCAAGAGCAGAGTAGCAATTAAGGAGGGGCATCCGGACTTAGAATTCCCAAGTCTTAGACATACGTTAGCCTGAGTTTTCTTCATGGGGTGGAGTAGAGTGTACTCTCTTCTTTCAAATCAAAGAAGATTCCAGAGACTTTGGAACCATGCTAATTGGAAGAGAAGAAGAGGAGATCCACATTTCCTTCCCTGTGAGTGTTGCAAACTGAAGCTCGAATGCTTGAGAGCACTTGACATGCTTCTCTTGAGTTTGGGAGGCAGTGAGGCAGTTATACACAAGTATAACAGTTATACACGCGAGGCAGTTATACACAAGTAGAGGACAGAGAACTGCTGTGAGAGTGAGCAATGTGCTCTGAGCTTTTGGTAGGTCTAGTCCTAAAGGATGCCAGGCAAAATTCAAGCCATCTCAAAGGAATCTATTCATTGCCTATGGCTACAGTGATGAATTACTACAAATCATGGTTTTAAACAACATAAATTTACCCTCTTACAAATTCTGGACATCTAAAGCTAAAACGGGTGGGTCTGCAGCATTGCTGTCCTCTGTGGCATATGGCCTCTTCCTCAGTCTTCAAAGCCAGTGATGGCAGCTCTCCTCTCGGAACCTCTGTCTCCATCCTTTTCACTATGATTCTACCTTCCTAGTTCACTCTTATTAGAAGCCTTTTGATTAAATTAGGCCCACTTGGATAATATGTGATTATCTCCCCATCTCAAGATTCCTAAGTTTACCACATTAATGAAATCCTTTCCACCACATAAAGTAATATTTACACTTTCTGGGGATTATGATGTGGATGGTATCCTGCTGCAGAAGGAGGCTCGCTGGGTCGTAAGGATGCCAGCCGTAAGAGGTGTACCACAGGCCAGGGAGCTGCGCCTGGGGAACCTCGGAAAGAATGTACCCCAGTCACCTTTTCAGAGGCTTCCAAGACACCCATAAATGTGCCCCAGAAGAGACCCAACCTCCAGACTCTACACCTCACAGAGGGCAATAGTGCTGATTCCAGCAGCTCCGAGCAAGTTGTCACTTCCTTTAGTCTCTTTTCCACTCCCCTGATCCTGGAAGGCCTGTGGCTGAAGTTTGGGGTTACAGTGAGGAACAAGGAAGGGTGAGAGAGTAAAACAGGTCTTCCCTCTGTGGTAGTGAGGGCTAAGCCAGCAGGAGAGAAGCTGTGTCTCCGATTCAGGATTGAAATCACGATCTAGACAAAACTAAAACTTTTACTACCCCAATATGAGTCTTCATAACAAAACCAGACCATCCTAATGTTGGAGCAGGATGAATTCTGCCTACAAGGCAATCAAGGCATGGGAAGAGGAAATCCAACAGAATGCATTTAAAGAGCAAGGCTGGGAAATGAAGCCCTGTTATTTGTACAGCACAGATTTCAGTACAGTCAGCAAAGTGGTTGCCATGATTTCATGTACATTTGCAAAGATACAGCTCAGTCATTGACTTTTGATAAGACATTTTTCTGTCTCTGATTTCCTATGTGCTTGTGCCTGGAAATTCTCTTCATGTCAGCAGCCCTGCAGCTCCACGACACCCATACTGAGGAGCAGCCTGCTCATCCCAGAGTCTCGCACACTCCTAATTATTCAGAGCCTGCCTAATTCTCTAAATGCATTAACTGGCACGAGATTGACACCTTCTATGTTGTTCTGTGGTTGTTACGTTGGCTTCTAAATTATTTCAGCATGGCATTACAGAGATAATCTGTCACTAATGCAAACTTGTGTATTTACAATATTAGAATTGCTGTCTTGTTATTTTTTCATTACTACTGTATTTTCTGAGTCTCTCTCATTACCATGTGTATTCTTTCATTATTTACATTTTGAATGCTATTATCTCTAAGGCTGTCAGCAGCAGCATTCTGAGATAATGACACTGTGGGAAGAGAATTATCTAAATGTGGATCTTCCTGCTCATGCTCAAATAAATTATTGTCTAACTCTTCAGATGCTTCTCTGGGTCCTCATTAAGCTACTCGTGGCTTAGGGGAATTATGGAATATCAGCCGCTTTGTCTAAGGGTCTGAAGGTGCAGAGACGAAACCAGAGATAGAGAAACTCAAGACGGGAAGCGAAGGACTTTCTTATGATATAGCACAGAGGATGTAAAAATATCCAGTGAAATATGCATTTGACAACAAAAGGTTTGAAAGAGAATAATATTGAGAGTTTGAAGGTAAAACGATGACTAAAATGGATATAAATTATTTTGGGATTTTTGTTTGTCTTTTTTTTTTTTCCTTAACTTACAGATTGACTATTCAAAAGCAGACAAGCTCCAAGGGACTTTATCCAGGGCCCTGGAATTAAATACCAGCTATACATTCATATGTCCTGAATCTCTACCTTTACCTCTACACTGTGCTTCAAGTTCAAATACCCAGCTTCAAATTTAACATCCACACTTGACAGAGTTCACACTGTCTACCACGGGCTGCCTTTAAGGCCCTACGGGACTCACCTTGCCACCTCTTGGATTTCACCTTCCCTCCTCCCTCCTGCTGCACTGGCATTTTTCTAGGTCATTCCTGCCTCAAACTCCCTACAGGTGCTGACCCTGTTGTCCAGAATATTCCACCTCCAGACCTCTCCCTGCATAGATGGCTGCTTCTCCTATGCAGGTCTCCCCAGACACTCTCCCTCAAGTCTAATACTTCTGAAGCCATCTGTCCCTCAATTTGTTGGTTTGTTTGTTATCTGCTTTATCCCACTAGGCTCTGAGCTCCACGAGGAGAGGAATCTTGTCTCCCTTGTTCTCCACTTTATATCCAAGATCAAGCTATGTGCGTGGCACATAGCAGTCTATAAATATCTGTGAATGAATGACTGGAATCCAAACACTCCTGACTCAGTGTCAGAGATGCATACTGTCCATCTTCTTAGTCCCTGGCTATCTTCATGTCAGGGAGGATCCAAATTTGGAGACACTGAAGGCCCATGTGTCAGGGCCACTTTGCAAAGCCACTATCTCTGGCTCTGCACAACTATTTCATACCTCACCTATTATCATCATAGTGAGGATTCCTGTGCCCCAGCTCGTGTTCTAATGTGGGTGAGACACAGCCCCAGTCTCTTTGTTTCTGGAGCCCTGCTTCCCCTACCCCACCTGCAGTGCTTTTCTTTGGCAAAATCATCTTCTCTGACCTCTTTCTGTACAGATTTCTCAGCCACAGGCAGATTAGCCCTACCTTTCCCAGGTCCCATCAAGACTGCTGTGTCTAGAAGCATTCAGAATACTTTGTTTAGAAAGATAGAAATTTCTCAGTTTTAATTCTATTGCTTTGATCCTTTTTGGTATCTTGTAGTCATATGTTGTGGTGACTCAGTATAAAGTTCAGGTACTGATTTTTGCTTATTTTTGAAAGAAATTAAACAGAGAAAAGTGGGTGACAGAATTTACCCCCAAAAATGTTCCTTGAAAGCCCTCATTAGCATTCTTGATCACATCAATATTAAAAAAAAAAAAAAAAGAGGTATGCCATTAGCTCCTAAGGTCTGTTTTGATGGCACGTACCCACAGCCCATTGGTGAAAAAAAAAACATGCAAATCGTAAATCATCAACACTGCTTTCTATACCATCACCAAGACCTCAGAGGAGAGTTATTGAACTGTTCTCTTGAAATTGTACATCTGAAGTCCAAAATGTACTTCTGAAGTCCAAAACGTGGATCAGGAGATGGTTTGTCAATGCTTGAAAAACAGTATCAGCGTATAAATAATACAGAATAATAATCTATAATTATTCTATAGATACAAATGAAATTTGTTTCAAGGACTTACAAGTCTATAAACTGTCAACAATTTTTGTTTACAAAGATGTATTCAGCTAAAAAGTGTGATTAATCCTGTGATTTCAGGCAAACATAAATTGTTTGAAGATAGAATTACTGCTGCTAAGAGTTCATATTTAGCTGAGCGCTTACTATGGACCAGACACTGTTACATGATTTTCTTGAGTTCACTTGTGCACTCCTCAGAACCTCCTGTGAGGGAGGCAAGGATACATATGATCTATTTGTGTGACAGATAAAAGGAACACAAGTATAGGCAGGCCGAACCACAGCCCATTAGCATCAGGTCCCAGTGTTAAGTTGGGATTTGAAGCTTTCTCTCATTACTCAACTTTGCCACCTGTACCCTGATCCTACTGGTAGCTTTTCCACGGTTCCATTCACTGTGTAAAGCAAGTTAGAAGTATTATATCAACTCATCGTCCCAATGATCCTGGAGTAGAGGAGCTGTGATCATAACCCTTGATTAAAACTGTTGATGGCACGATTTCATGGAGCCTTTCTCCCAGGCTGCTTACTGCTAAAAACAACATTTGTGTTTTATTAAATTCTGCAAAGCATGAGCAGTCCCTGGAAGCTTGGTTCACACCATTTTTTCTAGGTGAACCCATGCAAGGGACCAGGAATTGCTGGTTACATGCCGTTCCACGTTTGTTTAATGTGACCTCTATTTTTTGCATTAAAAAATTAATTTTTATTTTATTAACTGAGGCAGGCATAGTTTTAAGGTGTGGCTTCTTAGTCTTCCAACTGCACAGGCCAGTCCTTGAAGTTGCATTTCTCATTCCCATCTAGGGCTAGGGTTAAATACTCCGAGTTAGACTATCCTTACCAGAGCAACTGCTGTAGCTCAGTCTATGAGAGTTGCAAAGCATAAACTATGAGTTCCTTCTTCCGCTAAATTAATAAGACCACATCACAGAAATACTAACAAAGGCCTTTGAGAGGTTGCAGTCAGAGAATCCTTTTCAATGTGAAGCCTACTGTCTTCTTTTATTAGTTCACAAGTCATGAATGCCATGTAGACATCAGATTTGGACTGATTGGAAGACAAGAGAACTCTCCAAAGCCAACCTAAGAACTCAGAGTTTCATCAAGTAGCAGTAATAGGATAATTTAGCTACAATTGCCATTAAAGGTGGAAACATACATGTGTAACTGTGGAGGTGAACTCCTTAATATGAGAACTATTGATTACAATGAAGTAAGGGTTACACTGGTTACTTACAAGACAATAGGCACTGTTCTGAACACTTTACATGCATGATTTCATCTTAATTCCCAGGGAGACATAATGTTATCTTCATTTGATAGACTAGGAAACTGAGGCTCAGGGAGGTAAAGGATATTCCCTAGGTTTATGCTGCCAGTAAACAGCAGAGAGCCATGCAGTCTGCATCCTACATACTTTTAGTCTGCTGTGTTTTGTCCACACTCAACTCTGCAGAATCACAACATGACACTGGCTGGCACTGCTGAACTGTATGCACTTCCCACAGCACCGACAATAGGCAACTTCTCACCCTGGCACCTTCGCCTGGGCAGTTTTCTCTGCCTGGGACCCATTCCTCATCTACCTCTGCCAATTCCATATTTACTCTCTAAGATTCAACTGCCATTCACTTCTGCAAGGTTGCTATTATGCCAGCCTCTCTAGCTCCAGCCTTCTGGAACTTGCATAATTAGATGCCCTTTCTATGGCTTAAATGCATGCCCCTTTGTGTACTATAAGGAACAAGGAACCATGTAGGCAAAACCTGGGTCTGTAAACAATGAGAAGGAGATTGCTGATACCTAAAACTACTAGATTCTTAAAAAGAAAAAAATAAAATAAACTACATTAGGCTGTCTGTGGTTAAATACCTTTGATGTTCTGAGTTACTGGCTAGCGGATAAGTTCACCTTATTTACCTACCCTACAAGCCCGTGGGGCTGAAGCTACAGTGAGTGAGAGTGAGATAGGCATCCAGTCTTTAGTCATTAGAGCAATTCTGACAGCCCATGCCTCATCTTTATTTCAAGCCACATTTAATTGCAGCAAATAAAAGACATTTGTATCATAAAAGCAAGCTAAAAGATTTTTTTTTCCTTTGTTGGAATAGGAGGAAGGCAAGCATATGGAGGCCTTTGGATAACAAATAACTTCTCCACCTTTTGTTTTTCTTGGCAGGATTGTGAAATATTTATTGCGTTTCTTTCCACAGGCTTAAAAGTATCTCTTTCCTCTAGAGAATATTATTCTGCGACCCAGTGCAGGTTCCAGCTTTGCCCGGGCCAGCTGCGCTTCCATCTCCTGCCCCTTGGCCCGACCCCTGTCTGTCAATGCTCCTTCAGGTTAACATCTTCTGACAATTTCTGTTGCTTTTCGTTTAAGCTGTTACATTCCATATGGCTCCTCTTCTTGGATGTAGCCCAGAACATATTACAAACCACAGAACACAAACTCTGCGATGTAATAATTCATTCAAGATTCTCTGGACTCTTCTCCCCAAGACAGAGCTTAGCACAAGTCTAAAGAAAGGAAGAGCAGGCAGACAAAGATAGGGAGAGACCTCCATCCACACGTCACCCGGAAGTGTAAGAGAAACTATGCTTTAGAACTAAATGGCTGTTCTTTACTGTGGACAAATATTAGAGCAAACAATCATTATGGTTAAAATCCTATGACAAGAGCCAGACAAGCCAACAACTGATATTCAATTATTGGGTCTGAGTTGGGATTCAAATTTAAAATTCAGTGGTAAATTGATGCAAAGTGGATTTTTAAAAAAGGAATCTTTTTTAAGAACCTGAAAATATTAAAAAGAAATAATTCACACATACCCACCCAAGGGGTATGGGGATAGTTAAGCAGCTTCAAGGAACACTGTATATCCTGAGTCAGGCTTATTAGCTAAAAATATAAAGGAATACAAAATTTTTCAATTGTCTTTATGATGGATGTTGGTGAATGTCAAAAATGAAATGGATTACTCAGTTTGAGGATTAAGTATTCTCTCAGAATTTACAGATTTAGTTTTGTACACAATGAAGTGTAAAAGGAGGGAGGGAGGAGAGAAAAGGAGAGAGAAAGAAGGAAGGCAGAACGGAGGGGAGAGAGAGACAGAGAGAGAGAAAGAAACTAGACTACAGACTGTCAAGGGAGCTTGTGCAGTTCAGGTTGTACAGTTGAGCTGCAGAATGTCCTCGAGCAAGATTCCCAGTCTATGTGGCCAAACTTGTTCGTCAGGTAGGCAAGGCTAATTAGGACCATCCACCTTCCCTACCTAAAAAGCATAGTTCATATTAATTAACTTGGACATTTGAACAGCCTTTGCTGCATACACAAGAAAGGTGAAAGGGTTCTTCACGGTGGTTAGCAATTATCTGTGAAATTATTTAAGTTGTCAGGAAGAGTAACACAGCTCTGCTCCTGGGAGACCTCCCACGCCACCTCATTGACCACATGTTTCTTATTGGTAGAGGAAAGCATTTTCCTTTCTCTCTCTCTGTCTCTCTCTCTCATCTTATCTTTTCCTCTGTCTCTTTTTCTCCTAAGTATTCTCATTTTCTTTTATGGGACTATCACTATCTTTTTTGCTGGTCTCTATCCTAAGTCTTTAAAAAGCTAAGACACCAAATCTAGTAAAATGTGATATACTTTCCTCCACACTCTCTCCACTCTACCCCAAGCCTCCAAAGACACCTCATGCCTGTTCACTTTCTTAATATATAGAACTATATTTTTTAGTCATGTTATATTAGCAAAGAAAAGAGTTAGTGCCTACTTTCCAAAATCTTTTCTAATAATTCTATGAAACACATTAACATGAATATATTTCTACATACTAATGGCATATAATTCTGGACAATTGAAAGGGATACTTTAGGATTGACGTACAAATAATGTCTTACGTTGTTTTATATTTTAATATGTTTTATATTTTAATAACTTTACACAAAAAACATCTAGAGGATGCTAGAGAGTTAAGTTTATTCTCCAATGAATATGTCACACAGCTTTGCACTGGATTTAAGTCTTTGTATTGCTTTCAATTTTTTTGTTTTCATTTTGGTTTTGGATGTTTTGTTCTGTTTTTGAGATAGGGTCTCACTCTGTCATATGGGAGAAAACACAATGGCATTATTTATCACTGAAATCTCAAACTCCTGGGCTAAAATAATTCTCCCACCTTCCCTCCCACAGGCATACACCATAATGCCCAGACAATTTTTCTATTTTTTGTAGAGATGGAGTTTCACTATGTTTCCCAGACTGGTCTTGAACTTCTGGCCTCAAGGAATGCTGCCTTGGCTGATATCACAGGCACGTGCCCATGCCAAACTTGTATTGCCTTCTGATGTCCCAGCCTTCCTTCGCTGAAGAGTCTGTGAAGAGTAGTTCCACTATGACTTTCAAACATATTACCCTCTTTAACTTTTGGATAGTTCCCAAGGTCTTTTTTTTAAAGGTTAGGTTATCTATCAGAAGTGTACCACAAAGTTATTAGCTTGATCTTTGAGCCAGAACAGGTTATGTGGGATCTAACTCATAATTTGTCATTGATATATAAAACAAGAAAGGGGAGTAAGAAGGAAAAATGAGAAAAACAAAAGCTTTGCAAAAAGTTACTTAAAAAACTTTTATATAAAATAAATATTACTAATTAACTGAAGATATTTCAGGTTAGGCCAATAATACTCACAGTATGTGGCCTTAGAAAGTAAGTTTTTTAAAAAATGTGAAAATTTGAAATTTATATCTGGAGATGAAATCCTTTTATAATGTTACCTTTGTCTTATTTATCAATTTTATTGTGTTATCTAATTTTCTTTTAGAGGAATAAAAATAAATTTACCTGTGAGTCAACATAGTTATGGATTTGGCTACTCTGTGCCAGGTACTCTAGTATCTGCTGGAAATATATTAGTGAAAAGATACAATCTTTTATCACAAGGGCTTATGTTTAACCACAGTGAAAAACAAGCACCTAGACAATTTTAGTACCATGTAGAGGTACCTAGGAAGCATGCTTATAATTGAGTATTTGATGACCTAGTCCTGAGTTCCAACTAGAAATGGTCCAAGGAAAAAGTTTTCAGGAAGCGAGAATGGCAGGTCAAAGAAAGAAAAAAAAAAAAAAAAGCCTGAAGATGCCACAAGTTAATGCAAGGATTTTAGAACACTTGGAGCACGGACCACACCAGCTCACAGGCACTGAGCTGCTGGAGACAGCAAAGCCATAGTGAAGGGCCCTGCATGACATACAAAGGATTATGAATACAGACCACAGAAGATCACAATAGTGTGTAAACAGTGGAATGGTGAGATTTTATCAGAGTTCCATGTTAGAGAGATTGCTCTGGCTACAGTATGAAAAATGTATGCCAGGGATAGCCCTGTAAACACAACAGATCCAAACATATGAGTTTGTATAGAGTCTTTCCTAAAATCCACAAAAATAAATAATGGTGCAAAAATGATAAGAAGCCAAAGACAAAAAGAAAACAAGAGGATTGATCATCTCTTAAGCCGCAAAACAAGTCTCAGCAAATTGAAATAAATCAAAATCATACCATATATTTTCTCAAAACGCAGTGAAACAAAACTAAAAATCAATTCCAACAGAAACACTCAAATCTACACAAAATTGTGGAAATTAAACAACCTGCTGCTGAATGCTTGAGTCAATGATGAAATTAAGATGGAAATTAAAAGGTTCTTCAAATGGAATGACAAAAGGGACTCAAGCTTTCAAAATCTATGGTATACAGAAAAAGCGTGCCTATATCAAAAAGATAGAAAGATCACAAATTAACAACCCAATGTCACATCTCAAGGAACTAGAAAAAGGAGAGGAAATTAAACCCAAAGCTAAAGAAAAGAAATAATAAATTTCAGAGCAGAAATAAATAAAATGAAAACAAAACAATACAAAGGAAATGGTGCAAAGAAAGACAATAGAAATTTTCAAGGATAGGTAGTAAATAGAAGAGCATTTAAGAAGTGCAGAGGAAACTGAAGTCTACGTGTTTATGTGAGAGAAACTGTTACCAGCCTCCTTTCCCTCTTGGTTATCCTTGGGAAAGGAATTTTGGGATATACCACATAAGCCGTGTAAGTGACAGCTTTTTATTGAAAGTGAAAATATACTCTCAGGAGAGAGTATAGGCAGGCTCAAAACAGAGCAGCTTTGCTGCGTGGAAGTGGTTTTATATCTCTCTATAGTTTTACTAATTGAGAGGAGAAATATTCAAAACCAAGGAGTTGTCACTAAAAATGTGAGTAGTAATTCCCACAATGAGGTTCTCTGCCATTTCCATACTAGGTATGGTTGTCTTGGAAATATCATGGTGACTTCAATGGTGGAGAAAAACAGCAAAGTAAATAATATTGTAGTTAGCCAAAGCTCACGGGAGGTGACAAAGACAATCGACAAGCTGGTTGAAGCTGGCTCTTGCCTGCATTTATCAGCCCCTCTAGTTAGCGTCTGCTTGAAGGTTGTTTACTTTAACACCTGCACCCAATCTACAAGCCCCTGCAACCTGTCTAAGCCCTGATTCTTAGTCTCCTAGTCAAATAAGACTGACTCACACAGCCAACCCTAGACTCAAGAAATAGAGACTTCAAGAGTTGGGAGAATGGTGTGGCTTAAAAAGAATTGATTGGAAGCCTTGATGAGGAGCCATTAGGCCTCAGTTTTCCTTCCCAGCTCACACAACCAGGCAACTCTTTTCCTGACCTGGAATAAAGATCCCAATCAGATCTTTACTCTGTGGAGAAATGCAAGTGGAAATCTCTAAAATCAACAGCACACGATTTAGGAAAGGACAGGAGTGAGATGCAATTCAGAAAACAGAAGGATTTACTGAAATTCTGCATCCTGAATGGTGAGAACTCTCGTCTGAGTCACAGAAGACTAGAAAACAAACTTTTTCCCAAAGAAATTAACTAGCACAGAGAAAAGAAATAAGCATTGAAGTTGAGATCTTCTATAAATTGTTCAAGCCTCTCTTAGTCATCTTATCATAAAGAAGGCAAGCATCTCAACCCACAAGTGTGCACGCACACGTGCATGAGCAGACACACACACACACATTCTGTACAGTTTTCACCAGGCTTTTATTGCCTCAACCTGAAGTATGACAGACAAGAAAACTAGATACCCAGATATAGTAAAAAGACTTGAACGTGAAAGGCAGAAAAGCAAAAACGGAGGAAAGAAAAGGAGGAGGAAGAGAAAAATAAAGAGAACTAGAGGAAACGATTAATGGAAGAAGCATAAAATTACTTCAAAATACTATTTTATAATTTATATTCTTAGAAAAATAAAGGATGTGAGATCCATGAAACAAGAATAGGAGATTATAAAAATGGAATAGGAAGAAAACATAAGGGAAAAAGTTCCAAAATATTTAATAAAATATTTGAAAGATCAGCAGGTAAATTTCCCCAAGAAAGAAAACACAGAGACAAAGATTAGAAAAAAAAGAGAGAGGGAGAGACTCTGTATCAATAAAAAAGAAAGAAAGAAAGAAAGAAAGAAAGAAAGAAAGAAAGAAAGAAAGAAAGAAAGAAAGAAAGAAAGAAAGAAAAAAGAAAAACAAATAAAACCAACTGATTTTCAACAAATATCCAAAGGAAATTTAACGGAGAAATGATAGTCTTTTCTTTTTTTTTTCATATGCACCTCATTTTATTCTTTAGCACTTCATCTACACCTTATGAATGATTTTTTTTTTCTCTTTATACATGAATGATTTTTCTTTTTTATTGTTAAATCATAGCTGATTATATTAGTGCAATCACCTGTACCCATTCTAAGATGGACCATAGATGTAGCCCCACCCGTTACCCTCCCACAACCAAAACCTCCACCCTCCCTTCCCCTTCCATGGCCCTTTCCCCATTGTTTTAGAGTATAGTTGGGTTATAGCCTTCATATGAAAGCTATACTTTAGCTTCATAGTAGGGCTGAGTACATTAGATAATTTTTCTTTCATTCCTGAGATACTTTGATAAGAAGAATATGTTCCAGCTCCATACATGTAAACATGAAAGACGTAAAGTCTACATCTTTCTTTAAGGCTGCGTAGTATTCCATGGTATACATGTACCACAATTTGCTAGTTTATTCGTGGGTCGATGGGCACTTGGGCTTCTTCCATGACTTAGCAATTATAAATTAGACTGCAACAAACATTCTGGTACAAATGTCTTTGTTATATTGTGACTTTTGGTCTTCTGGGTATAAACCTAGTAAAGGAATTATAGGATCAAATGGCAGGTCTATTTTTAGGTCTCTAAGTATTCTCCCAACATCCTTCCAGAAGGAACGTATTAGTGGGCATTCCCACCAGCAGTGTAGAAGTGTGCCCTTTCCTCCACATCCACGCCAACATTTCTGGTTTTGGGATTTTGTTATGTGGGCTACTCTAATTGGGGTTAGGTGATATCTCAAAGTAGTTTTGATTTGTATTTCTCTGATGATTAAGGATGATGAGATTTTTCATAGGTTTGTAGATTTTGCGTCTGTCTTCTTTAGAGAAGTTTCTTTTTAAGTCCCTTGCCCACCCTGAAATGGGGTCACGTGTTCTTTTTTTGCTAAGAAATTTGAGTTCTCTGTGGATTCTGGTTATTAGACCTTTATCGGAGGTATAACCTGCAAATATTTTCTCCCATTCTGAGGGCTGTCTGCTTGCTTTA
>CAUYPK010023020.1:0-11265 GCA_963574355.1 Loris lydekkerianus
AGACCTGCCATTCGATCCTATAATTCCTTTACTAGGTTTATACCCAGAAGACCAAAAATCACAATATAACAAATACATCTGTACCAGAATGTTTATTGCAGCCCAATTCATAATTGCTAAGTCATGGAAGAAGCCCAAGTGCCCATCAACCCATGAATGGACTAGCAAATTATGGTACATGTATACCATAGAATATTATGCAGCCTTAAAGAAAGATGGAGACTTTACCTCTTTCATGTTTACATGGATGGAGCTGGAACATATTCTTCTTAGCAAAGTATCTCAGGAAGGGAAGAAAACAATCCAATGTACTCAGCCCTACTATGAAGCTAAATTATAGCTTTCACATGAAGGCCATAACCCAACTATAGCACAAGACTATGAGGAAAGGACCAAGGAAAGGAAATGGAGGGGGGAGGTTAAGGTGGAGGGAGGGTAATTGATGGGGCCACACCTACGGTGCATCTTAGAATGGGTACAGGTGAAACTTACTAAAGGTAGAATACAAATGTCTACATACAGTAACTAAGAAAATGCCATGAAGGCTACGTTGAACAGTTTGATGAGAATATTTCAGATTGTATATGAAACCAGCACATTGTACCCCTTGATTGCAGTAATGTACACAGCTATGATTTAACAATAAAAAAATTTTTTTTAAAATATACTGAGGCAACCAGCTAGTGGGGGAAAAAAGAACTATAATGTGTCAGTAATTCTTCATGGTAAGTTCCAAAAGGAAGAAGAATTCTCAATAAAATGGGATTATTCTATGAGGCTTACAGTACTAAAGGGAATTTTCTGTGAAAATGGTATAGTTTCTTATTTATATTTTGTTCTTCTCCATATGACATTTTATTGGTTGTATGTTTTCGAGCAAGCAGTTTAGTTTGTGTATTTTTCTATATGTCTAGTTTTATGAGAATTGTGAAATGCATAAAGGAAATGTGTGTTTTATCTATAGCACTGGGGATAGGGTTTCTCCTTACTTGAGTATTCTGCTGGAATGACTGTAGTCTTGGTTTTGATTTTTTTTTAAGTTCAGTTTAATATGAGTGTACAAATGATTAGGTTACATTGTTTGTGTTTCTAAGGTCAAGTTCAAGCTATAGTTGAGGCAGTTATTGTAATCTTTACATTGATTAACCATTTGAAAACAATTAAAATAATGTGGCCAACAGTAAGACTTCCCATAGCACTTGCAAGGTGCCAGGCAAAGTTCCAAGTTCTTCACGCATATTAACTTACATAATTTCCACAACAACCCTAAGAGTGGTTAGCATTATAATCTCTTTTTCATTGAATGATTAAGGCACACACGGAGTAAGTTATATGTCCAGGGTCACACATAGTTAGTTTCAGTGATGGGACTTGAACCCACAGTATTTGGCCCCAGAACTCTTGCTCTTCTCCAGACCACTGACTGTTTCTAAGCTCACTCCTTTTTTGAACCTGCAGTTGTCAGCATAGGCAGGTTATACATGAGTGCTGTAAAATAAGAAAAAGAAAGGCTAACCCAAGTGGGTAGAGCACGCATTTAAGGCGGGGCAATGCTGCTGGGACAACATGGCTCCCTCTCGAGCCCTGTGCTAGGAGAGTAAGATGGATTGATTGCATTAATAGTCCCCATTATTCACACCTCTCCTTATTTTACCCTTTGGTAGACTCTCTCATGCTGACTCGGATTGATCATATGGATTGCTGTATTAAATATCTATGCTGCATAACCCATTACTACAACCTTAGCAGCCTAAAACCACATACACTTATTAACTCACGGTTTCTGTGGGTTGGGAATCTGGACATGGCCTAAATAGGTCCTTTACTTGGTCTCTCACAAGGTTGCAATTGAGGAATAAGCCGGGCTGTCTTCCTTTCCATAGTGCAGGTTCACTCTCCAAGTTCACATGATTGTTGGCAGAGTTTACTTCCTGTGATTGTAGCACTGAAGCCTCCATTTTCTTACATGCTGATAGCTGGGGACGGCTCTCAGATGCTAGATGGTGTGGCTGCTCTAAGAATAGGGGATTATAAAAGGCTGTGGCTCATTGGAGGCTCTCTTAGAATTCTGCCTACCTCCTTTATTCTAGCCAGTGGGACAGTAGCAAACTTTATAAGCAGAAGTGTGCTTGCATGTTTTTTCAGCACCCCTTATGTGGCATGCCTGGGCTTACCTGCTGGAGGGACGTGATAGACAGGAAGTAGGACTGAGTCATCCCAAGACATCCCAGCTGAAGCCAAACTTCAAAAATGAGAAAGAACCCTTCCAAACCCGTGTACCCACAGCTGGGCGTAGACATGTGAGTGAGCCTGTTAAGACCAGAATCTTCAGCGAACCCATTATATTTGTGGACAACAATAAGTGGTTGTTGTTTTAAGCTGCCAGGGTTATGTGGTCTTTGTGCAGCAAGAATCTATAGTTGTGACAGTAGATACCTGATACAGAGTTAGCATTTGTTGCATACCCACCCTAACCCTGGCAGCTTAAAACAACAAGCACTTATTGTTGTCCACAAACATAATGGGTTTGCCGAGGATTCTGGTCTTGACAGAATCTCTCCTGTGGTTTTCCATGTTTATTTTCTCATTTAATCCTCAAAGCACTCCCACAGGAGGGCTTGTGTCTAGCCAGTGTTTTCATTATTAATGTGAGTGAGGATATTAAGATTATGATTACGAATGGCCAACAAGCACACGAAAAGATGCTCAACATCACTAACCGTCAGGAAAATGTGAATCAAGACTGCACTGAGATACTACTTCATGCTCATTGGCGTGGCTACTATCAGCCCCCCAGAAAATAACAAATATTAAAGAAGTTATGGGAAAATCGGAACCCTTGGGTGCTGTTGGTGAGATTGTAAAATGGTGCAACCTACTATGGAAAACAACATGAAGAGTATTCAAAAAAGATTAAAAATAGAATTAGCAGATGATCAAGCAATTTAACTTCTGGGCATATCCTCCAAAGAATTAAAAGCAAGATGTCAAAGAGTTATTTATGTGAAAATATTCATAGCAGCAATATTCACAATAGCCAAAAGGTGGAAGCAATCTAAGTGTCCATTGACAGATGAATAGATAAACAAAAGATGGTACATAGGTCTAGTGGAACATATTTGGTCTTGAAGAGAAAAATTTCTGACACATGCTACAATATATATGAACCTTGAAGACATCATATTATGGGAAATAAACCAGTACCAAAAAATACATATACTGTATAATTCCACATGCATAAGATGTGTCGAGCAGGAAAATTCCTATAAACAGAAGTTGGAATGGTGACTATCAAGGGCTAGGGTGAGGGGAATAGGATGTTATCATTTGATGGGTACAGTTACAGTTTTACAAGATGAAAAGAGTCCTGGGGAAGGATGGTAGTGATGGCTGTATAACAATGTGAATTTATTTAAAAGTGGTTAAGATGATAGATTTTATGTTATACGTATTTTAACCACAATTAAAAAAAAAGATTATAATTACTATCGCCTCTGCTTGCAGTGCCAATCCTTCTGTCAAAATCCTGCTGTTCGTTACACCACTTCCTCCAAGTGGCCATCTTTGCTAGTCAGTCTATATGACAGTTTGTCTTTTGTTGGTAAGAACCTACGTTTAAGGGTAAATGAGACATGGTGTTGCAAAATCCTTAAGGTTCTAGGCTCTGCTGTTAGGCTACCTGCGTTCAATTCTAGACCCTACCATTGACTGGCTGTGTGATCTTGGGGGACTTACTCTCAGTGAGCCTCAGTTGCCCCAGATGCAAAAACCAAGATAAAAACCCTACTCACCTCATGTTGTGAGACTGGAGACACAGAGAATGCTAGGCATGGTGCTGTCAGGAAGTAAGTACCCGCAAATGTAGGCTGTTGTTGGTACCTGATAAAAGATAGCACCTACTTCGTGATCTTTAAAAAATAACAATAGTTGCTCATCATTATGCAGAACATAAAGAACACAATTAAGAGTCTTGGCAACTGAAAAACATCACATATGATTTTGTACCTGTTGGGTGATCCTAAGAATGAACCACTTGTTCCTTTTGGTTAGTATTAAAAATTAAAGGCAAATTGCTCACAAAGTCTGGACATGTTAAAAATGGGTCATGGTACAAAGTCTTCCACAGTTGGAAGACGCAATTATTGTTGAAACAACCCCATCACAGCACTAGCTCCCTCTCCCTGCTCTCCTTTGCCTATAGATGTCTCTCTCCTAAGCCCCAGGCCACTCTTGAAGGACTTGGTACGTGATGTCTCATATCATCAGTGTTGCACAGGCCTGTCCAGCTCAAAACAGGTGAGCTCTTTGAGGGTTGGTGCCTCCTCTAATTCCCCTACAACCTAGCACTGTACTTGACTCAAAGAAGACTCTAAAGAGTACGCACAGAGGGAACTCAGTGGTGTTCTCAGCACTGGAGGGGCATACTTAGAGTTTTTTAAGAACTTAAATTTACACATCGAGAACTCAACCCTTAAATCCTACTTATAATCAATAGGAGAAGAGAGGTATAAAATATGACCATTTAAGCATGAAGACATTCAGGTCACCTGTTTTAGGGGGCTCTGGCTGCCATAACACATTACCATAGACTGGGTGGCTTAAACAGAGATTATTACTCACAGTTCTGGCACTTGGGAAGATTGAGATTAGGTGACAGCATGGTTAAGTTCTGGTAAAAGTTCTCTCTTTTGAGATGGTTGTCTTTTTTTTTTTTTTAATTTATTTATTTTTATTTGAGACAGAGTTTCACTCTGTCATCCAGGCTAGAGTGCAGTGGCATCATCCTAGCTCACTGTAACCTCAAACTCCTGGGCTCAAGGGATCCTTCTGCTTCTCCTAAAGCTGGGACTACAGGCACACACCACTTTGCCTGGCTGACTTTTCCAGTTTCTATACAGATGGGGTCTTAATTGTTGCTCAGGCTGGTCTCAAACTCCTGTTGGTCCTTGAGGGATCCTCCTGCCTTGGTCTCCCAGAGTGCAAAAATTATAGGTATGAGCCATCATGCCCAGCCAGGATGGCTGTGTTGCTGTGTCCACATATGGCCGAGAGCAGGGAGAGAGGAAGCAGGCTCTATCTTCATATGAGGGCGCTAGTCACATGGGGACCCTTTCCCCTCATGACCCAATTACCTTCTAAAGACCTCATCTCTAAATACCACTAATTGGGGATTAGGAGTTCAACATATCAATTTTGTGGAGGAAACATTTGGTCCACAGCACCAACTAAGTAGTGAGCCGATCCGAAGGCAATACTGGCTAGTGGTGTTGATGGTGGTTTGACAGTCTTGGAAGGATGGAAGAAGGTTGCAGAGACAAATATTGCAAGCACCCAGTCCAGCTCTCATCAGGATAGGGGTCGTGCCAGTGGTGGGACCTTGGTCAGCTCCTGCTTGTGGTGGAGGTAGACACTTTTGACAATGTATAAGCCTGACATCACTGTGGCTTCAGTTCCATACTCACTGACTGTTGGGAAGGCCTGTCCATAGGGAAAGAGTGTAATGGTCATATGGACCCAAGTATTCTTGCTCTAATGTGTCACAGGCAGAATGAAAGATGTACATGTCATAATCCCTGAAAGCTGTGAGTAGAGGCAGTCCCTGACTTACAAACATCCAACTGACATATGACTCTCATGAACAGAGGCTACATGAGGTAGTAGGTAAATATACCTGTTTCAACTTACATACAAATTCAACTTGAGAACCAACCTACAGAACCTATCTTGTTCACAACCTGGGGACTGCCTGTATGGCTTATTATAGGACAAAGGCTACTTAAGTGTGCACATGGCATTAATGTTTCTAATCAGCTGATCTTAAATTAGGGAGATAATCCTGAATTATCTGAGTGGGCTCAATGTAATGAAGGTCATTACAAGTCTTAAAGATAGGTAGAAGAAGAGTGAAGTCAGAATGGCGTGGATGCAACCCACTGTTCCTGGCTCTGAAGACGGGGGAAGGGACCGAGAGCCAAGGAGTGTGGAGTCTCTAGGCTCTGGAAAAGGCCAGGAAGCAGGTGCTCGTGGGGCCTCCAGAAGGAGCACAGCCTGGCGAACCCCTTTCTGAGACCCAAGACAGACTTCTGCTCTAGTGAACTGTGAGATGATAGATTTGTGTTGCTGTAAGACACAAGGTTTGGGGTAATTTGTTACAGCGGCAGTAGGATACACCATGGCAGTGACCTCTCAATGTAAATGAATAAATTAGCATTTCAATTTGTTTTAGTTTCAAGTGGTTTAAACTCTCCATAGGTGACAAACCCAAATTTCTGACTCTGTAAGGCTGACCAGTCTTTGCCCCTTGTGATAAACCGAATGTTTGTATTCCCCCCAAATCCATGTGTTAAACTGCTACCCATCCAAATGTGATGGCATTAGGAGGTGGGGGTTTTGGGAGGTGATCAGCTCCTGAGGGTGGAGCCCTCATAAATGGGGTCCCCAGACAGGTCTCTTGTGTTTTTACCATGTGAGGGTACACAAAGAAGACAGCCATCTGTGAACTGGGAAGCCCTCACTGGCACTGAACCTGCTGGTGCCTTGGTCTTGGCTTCCTCGGCCTCCAAAACCATAAAAAATAAATGTCTGTTGTTTAATCCACCCAGCCTATGGTGTTTTGTTATAGCAGTCCAAACAGACTAAGACACCCCCAGAAAGCTGCTTCATTCAGTGAAGGCAAATGTAAGAATAATTACCCCACACTGAAAACTTCTATATGTTGAGTGCTTTAGGTGTATTGCCTAGAATTCTCTCTACAACCCTGTATAGTTATACCCATTTTATAGATGAGATAATTGTGGTTCAACTTGAGCCACACAACCTTAGATGATGTGATATGGACTTAAAGCCTGGTCTGTGACATTCATGTTCAACTTGGAATGCCCCTGGATGCCTCACCACCATTCTGTCTCTGAGGAGGCTCCATCTCTCAGAGAACACTCCACTTGGTCCTGACGCATAAAGCAAGGCAGCTGGCAGGAGGGGGACAGAAAGGTGGCCCATCTTCCCTCTTAGCTGAGGCATCTGCCATTCCTAGGGAGGAGGTCCTGGAGTGAATCCCACAAACATTCTCAATTATTTGCAGTGTTGCTGCTATACATCTACAAACTATATTTTTAAACTGTTTTGCAAACTGATTTCATTCCAGCATATGTCCTGTCATTCTCAATAACTTCTTTATTGTCTTTAAATATTTCTAAATGAAAGAGCCCCCTGAGTTAAGCAGAGCCAGGTATGTTTAAGCCAGGTATGTGAGGTTAACCTAAATGAGGAGAAGATAATTGACAAATGGTCAGAGAAAGCAGATGGAAAAACAAAGGTCCAGTAAAGTAGAGGCTCTTCTTTTTCAGGCATAAATTCATGAGGGAATGCTGTTATACAAAATCAACACCAGCAAACCTGCTTGGACTCACCTGCTGCTTCTAAGAACACAACTGATCTGGAGAACAGAATTGAGAACAGATACCATTTGAGTACAGTTAGTTCCAGTGCGATGATAACATGTACTGTGTGATTGTCACTCCTTAAATTCTCCAAACTCACTTTGTCAAAGAGGGAACTGGGCCCCAATGTTGGTACAACTCACCCATAGTCATGCACCTGCAAGCTGTCAGGGCTAGCATTGAAACCCAGACTTCAGGCTGTGTCATCCCAGCCTCTTGGTTCCCCAAGGGCTTAGCCCAGTGCATTGACCGACCATATTAGCAGTCAGCTCTGTCAACGCTTCCTGGATTAAGCCATTGTTCTGCATGTGAGAGCTGTGAATACCACTACTTGTCTTCCAGCAGTTTTGCTGAGTGACTGCGGGAAGCACTTGGCTTTCATCCTCTGCTAACTGGGGACATCTACCCTGGAAGTCATTTGATCACTTCACCTCTCAGCTTGCTCAGGAGGAGGCCTGCAAGGCCTTTGCAGCTTCGATTTAAATTTTCCATCCAAACAGCCATGTAAACGGAGAGGTTCTTGATTCCAGCCAAACCTCACGTTGCTGCTCTCTTTCCCAAAGAAAAGAGAGAAAATATGTCGTCTGCTGTGGAACCTGAAGAGATCAAGGGCTGGAATGCACCTGATTGCTTTGCAGAGCAGGATCATTTTGGCTTCATCTTTTCATTCTTCTGCCAAGTTTAAGGAGACTTGGGGTTTATTGCTTGGTCAAAGCCTCACCACAGAATATTTTGGCCTCAGCATCTTCCCTATTCATGGCAGGTTCAGCAAATTCAGTTCAATTCCAGAAACACTAATCATGTATAGAGCATGTCCAAGGCCTGTGTCAGAAGCAGCCAAACAGAAGACAAGGAGGGGACATCTTCTCGCAGGGAGGGACAGAGCCTGGCATGAGCATGTAAGACACCCTTTGTGTCTGCTACTGGATGCTTTATCTATATGACCTGAAGCACCTCCAGCAAAGCCTGTGACAGAAACAACGTTCTTTCCATTGTGCAGACAAAGAAGCTGAGGCCCAGAGAGAAGAGCCAGAGTAATGGGACAGATAAGTTCCAGAGGGCCTGGTTTCCAACCTTGTGTCTTGGGACGCTTTTCTCAGCCTCTCTAAGCTCAGTGTTACTTGTAAAGGTGAATGTGAATGGCCACGGGGTCAGTGGGAAGATGCAGGCCGTAGGGCTGTTAGTTTAGTGCCGAGATCATCACTGCCCACGTTGGCCAGAACACTCCATGAGCCACAGCAGCCCAGGCACCCCTCCCAGTGGAGTCTGTTAGTTTTCAGAGTAACTGTGGCTTATCCTGTTACCCCAGAGGAAACGTCAGAATGGATTCTGTAGAAATGTGTTTATCAGTCATGTTGTTCATTATTCATCTCTCAGGAGAGATGTCTGCTTTGCCCTGGAATTGATGAATGAGAGTGGAACAGTCTGGAGGGTCTCTCTGCAGAGCCCTGCTGGGCTGTGAGGGCTCTGGGGGCCACCACCCACCGACTGTGGCCCTGTCACCTTCCAAACACCCCACTTGTCTCACCACCGCTGTTTTTCCCATGGGGGGAGAAACTACTTGCCTGGACTGCAAGGCACTGGCCCTGATTTTGTCCTAAGTGGCAACAGGCTTACCTGGGGGGGTATTTATTGATTTCGGGTGGTTCTTCTTTTCCTTCCTTATTTGTCTCATTTTATTTTGTTCAAGAGATGGGCTTTCTTCCCACTGCCTTCAAGAAGGCCCTTGGGAGAATCTGGCCCGGGTCTTCCTTGCTAATGCACACTGGCTCAGGGCTGCTTTGATGGATAGAGGCAATTTTCCTTGGGAATCAGCTGCAATATTGGCTGTTCTGCAGAACGTACATTACATTCCTCTTGGAGAGAGCTTTTCCAGGGGCCTTGAGATGGAGTGAAGCTCTTCAAGGGGGGGTGGGGGAAGCAGAAATAACCTGAAAGGAAAGGCGTCTATTTTAATTTTTTGCATAGCTGCATTTCCTGGCGTATGGGTCCAGCCCACTCTTGTGAAGTGGCTCTTTTTGGAAAATAAGGGAACTTGCACATGGCTTGTTAAATGTAAGGACATTAAAAGGAGAAGGAAAGAGGCATGTTCTATTAGGAACAGAGCATCTGCCAGGTAGAAGAGGGCTCACACAACCACCATTCCAGAAATCCCAGTTCTCAGCTGAGACACAGTGGAAGGTGCTGGACACCTGGGAAGGGTGAGGCACCTTTGCCATCCCCGCACTGTCAGAGTTGGAAGTTCTGCTAGGGACAGGCACACACAAACAGCCCTCTTGATATAACTAGGCAAGTATTGATGATAACAGCTAACATTTGTTGGTGTCTCTAGTGTAAAAGCCTTAAGTACTTAAAGTTTTCCAAAGCCTTGTGGGGTCTAGATACTATAATCATCATCTTTATTTTATCAATGAGCAAACTGAGGCCTGGGGCATTGAAGTGACTTGTCATCGCTGATGAGTGGAGGAGCTGACATTCAAACCCATGTCCTTCGACCCCCACAGCTTCACTTTGGGTCACCATTCTCCGTGTTTCCTTGCTGATTTCTGTAAATGTGGAGATCTCTGAGAGCTTCAGGTGGTGTATTTTCTGCCTCTTATGTCCTAGATCCCTGTTCAGCCAACCCGCAACACTTTTTGCCCACGCAGAGGGAACTTTTGCCCTCCCTCTGTGTAGCTTCATCATTGTGGGTGAGAGGCAAGGTTGACATTTGCAGGGTGCAGGTTGGGAGAGCGGGGGAAGCTGCAGTCTTCATCCCAGGAGCATTTGATCGGCAAATACAGGCTTGCTCTGGGCCAGCTCTGTGCTGGGCCCTGGGGACACATGAGCACAGAGCCCCTGCCATCTAGTTGGGGCATCATCAAATGAACAAACCAACATGTGGAAACCCAAGTGGATGCTACACAGGGCTTTAAAACTGGATTCTGTGATCTGTTTGGGGAGATGATCTCATAAGGCCTCCCAAAGAAGTGACATTGAAACTGAGGTCCAAATATAAAAATTGGAGCCAACTGTGAAATGACTGGAAGGAAGAGTGTTCCAGGGAGAGGGACCTGGATGTGTCCAGGCCCTGCCATAGGGACAGGATGGGTTGTCAGAGCACAGGGATGGGCAGTGTGGGGAGGGTGGTAGGAGGTGAGGGAAGGAGGAGGCTGATGACCACGTGAGGCCTCATGGGCCATGAGGAGGAGTCAGGATTTTGTTCCAGGTGCCTGGGGAAGCCATGGAGGCTGGGAACAAGGTAGGGACATGATCTTAAGAGGCCCTGCCATTCCAGGAGCACTGGCCCCTGGACTCTGGCATCAGGCATTCCAGCATGTGTAAACCTCACAGGTGAGGTGGTGAGGCCGGACAGAGCCTAATTCAGGGATCAGAATGGCTACTCCATTCATCCCTTGTTCTTTACTCAGCAAACAGATTGGGGTCTCTTCCCTGGTCCCTGGCACTTTGCTTGGCACTGAGGGTACCATGTAGTCTGGGGTACATCCTTGGCCTCAAGGAGTTCTGACGGGAGGCAAGGCAACTATTGCCCAGTGCTGGCCAGCAGAGAAGTGAGTCGGTTCCCCCCACCCCACTTGGTAAACGACACAGACAAATTCCAGTCCTCTGGCTTTTTGTGAAATGCAAGTGAGACACATTCAAAACTGAGAGTAATTGTCTGACAATTGAAAAATTTTAATTATAACAACACAAAGAATTACACAATGTACCATATATACTTGAGTATAAGCCGATCTGAGTATAAGCTGACCCCCTTAATTTCACCCTAAAAACTAGGAAAACTTAGTGACTCGAGTATAAGCCGAGGTGGAAAATGCAGCAGCCA